>JAGDQP010000468.1:76525-87017 GCA_022664845.1 Lepisma saccharinum | reverse complement strand
ACTGATACATAAAAATTTCTGTTCATTAAATATGATTTCAAAAGGCAGATCAAATTTTCGGGAAGTTTAATAGTTATTAATTTATATAGGAGGCCAGTGATCCATACTCTATCGAAAGCTTTTTCTACATCTAGAAATATACTACTGGTACTTTGATTTTTGTTGAATGCGTCTGTTATATGTTCTGTAAGGCGTACTAATTGGTGTGTTGTGCAGTGTTTACCTCTGAATCCAAATTGTTCCTTAATAAGAATGTTTTTGGAGATTAAATGTTTGTTTATTTTCTTAAGTATAACAGATTCAGTAATTTTGGCCATTGTGTTTAGAAGACTTATTGGTCTGTAGTTCTGGGGGAACTTAGGGTCTTTACCTGGTTTAGGAAGGCATACGACTCTTGCAGATTTCCAACATTGTGGGAAGTGAGCCAGTTTTATTATGCAGTTGATTATCTGAGTTAAGTAGGCTATTGCTTCATCTGGGAGATTTTTCAATAAAATATTTTGAATATTATCAGGCCCACTAGCTTTGAATGGTTTCAGTTTTTTAATGATTGCAACTATCTTCTTTTTCTTTATGCTTTTAGGTATTATATTATGTCCTCTATCAAAAAAGTCTGTAACTATTCTTTTGACGTTCCTATCGTGTAAAGGATCTGCCGGTGTTGTATTAGGTTGGAATGATTTCTCAAGCGAGTCTGCTAAGGCATTTGCTTTATCTGTACTCGAGTAAACTAGGCCATTTTCCCCATGAAGAGAGGGGG
This sequence comes from Lepisma saccharinum, assembly GCA_022664845.1. Classification (NCBI taxonomy): domain Eukaryota; kingdom Metazoa; phylum Arthropoda; class Insecta; order Zygentoma; family Lepismatidae; genus Lepisma; species Lepisma saccharinum. The sequence goes on along the minus strand of JAGDQP010000468.1, from coordinate 86,257 downwards.
TGGGGGTGTATGGCCTTGTCAAGTTTTTGGTTACTTTCCAAATTGAGTTATCTGCTATTTGTAACCTGGCAACCTTGTCTTGCCAGGTTTGTTGTTTGTGGTTTATTATCTCTCTCTTAATTAATCTCCTTAAATTATTAATTTGATTCTTATATCTGGGGTCCCGTGTTCGTTGGAAAGTTTTTCGACCGTTATTGCGTAATTGTATTAGCTTTTTAATGTGTGTAGGGAGTGAGGGTGTGTCGCGTTTTGGTTCCATTATAGGTATTGAAATGTCTTTAGCTTGTGTGATTATATCTGTGAGCTCTGTAGTTGCAGCTTCCAGTTCTAACACGTTACTGATAGAATACTCCCGCGGAATGTTGCTTCTAACTGTTTCTCGGAATAGTGTCCAGTTTGCTTTTGCATAATTTGGTATTTTGGGGTTGCTATCCATGTCAGGTTTTTCTCTAATAGTTACTAATATTGGAAGGTGGTCAGAGTCAAGGTCATCCGTCACCTTAATTTCCAGATAAAATGGTACATTGTTATGCAGTGCATAATCGAGTACATCTGGTCTATTACCATTTGTTGGATAGTGAGTCGGTTGGCATTGACTCAACACTCGTATAGGTGATCCTTGCAGGAAATTATATAGTTTAGTGCCATTCGGATTTGAGGCACGGCTACAGAATATTCTATGTTTACTATTATAGTCTCCTACTAGCAATGTACTGGGGCCTATATTTACTAAGGTGGTTGCTTTTATAATTTATAGTCACAGTGGCAAACAAGAATGGTTGAAATAGGAGATAGGACAGGGAAAGAAGGGAAAACACATCATCTCTTTGTTACTCGGATTTTCAGCAACAACAACCATATATAGAAAGGCCTCCTAAATTAGAAAAAAATAAAAAATAAAAGACCTAGTGATATATCTGTACACCTAACAATATTGGTCGTAGTTTCACCAATTTCGCAGAAGCTAATTTCCCACCCAAACGTGGGCGTGCAAAGTGGTTGGAAAAACAGAGCCCTTCTGGAAATGCAATTAATATCTAAAGCTGAAATAAATAGTAGGAACTACAAAAATTGTTGTATAACAATGAAGTTTATAGCCTGAAACATAACTGACTCGCATATGTTCGTACTCTAAATTCATTTGGGTCGCGGTGGCTAAATTGATAGAATACTAACCTCTGGCGCTAAGGGTCGTCGGATCGATCCCTGCTCATGCCATGTGGGCTTTGTGGTGGACAAACACCGTGTGAGTGAGTTTTCTCGGGGTTCTTCCGTTTCCTCCTACTTCCTTCGTTCCACCAATTCATCTTATCATTTATCCGACCTGAGCCAAAGTTGCCCAAAGGCCTTAAAAATAAATTAAATTCTAACTTCGTTTTTGCCGACGAGGTAGTTGTGTGGTCTGAGGCGTTAGGCTAACGTCTTCAAGGTCGCAGGATCAGATCCCACCTACGGCAGGAATGCTTATGGATTTTAACAATTATGACATTCATTTAATCGTGACGGGCCGAAGTCAAAGTTACCGGAATGGTGCATGCAAAATAAAGTTCACTATAGTTTTCTAAATTCGTTTGTAAATAGACAAACCTGTTAACACTTCTGATTATGTCTGATAATGGATATTGTTTCTTTTTCTGAAACTGCTGTACGACTTGCACGGTAAACAGAACAAATTTAACGTCTAGCAACAAATTTAGCAAACTTTATTGTGCGATGTTTTCTGATGTATGAATTAGGAAAATTCCGCATCTCCGCTCTACTTGCCTGGCCCGATACTATTTTGGAAAACGGGGCCAGCCCGGCCCAGCTAGAAAAGTGGTCTCGAACACAATTACTCACTTTTCGGGCTGGTCCATTTTGTATGTGGGCCTGAGCCGGAACGTACCAAAGTCGGGCCCGATTGCAGGGATCTGGAAAAGAATGAGCGTTTCTTTCGGAATGTACCACGAGTATTGTTCCCAGAGCTCACAAATATACTCCAGAAATGTTCTAATAATTAATAGAAAGATTAATAATAGCATATGGAACCTAGTTTCAAATACCCTGGAGACTTTAAAAGTATCTTTGGATCTGTACAATTATTCCCCGAAGAGATTTCTCTGAAAAGAAAGAAAGAAAAAACAAACTGGTCATGCATAAAGATATATGTATGACATGACAATGTTCGTGAGAGCTTATGCAATCAGAAACTACGTATTGATAAGTTTAACATTCAATTGACACAAAATTTAACTTTTATTCCGATCGATTTCGTAAAATATTTTTTGTTAACCACGGAACAAAAATTGAAGTATTACGGACTACATCAGGATTTAGCCTGGCCCGGCCAGGCCTGTGAAAACATTTAGCCTGGCCCGGCCTTCCACCCCTGGTCTTTTGTTACTTATTGCTTTCTCTTGTACCTGAATTCCTATCTTGTGCTATATCTGATATCACAAATGTCTACAGAGCTGGCAACATTGCGTTTCATATGGTCTTTCCTAGTCCTTGATGTCCTTCTTATGGTTGGTATGTTCCTTTTGGTTGACTTCCTTTCCCTCTTTGCAAGATATTCACTTTCACCGTCACTCCTGCCTTTTTCTAATTTTGCCGCCATTCAGTGTTTCCTCTCACCTGGCTCCACTCCATATAGTCCTTAGCAGCTTAAATTTTGGTGATCTCCATATCTTTTCATGTTCAATCAGATGCCGCATGTTTGCATCGGATTTACGCGACAACAATATGATCCTTTAGTTGTGAGATATTTAACGCCGATAAATAAATTCAAATTCCAAGGGGGACGGAGAAGAGAGGTTACATCTTGTGATAATATTTAAGTAAATTTTATTAAAGAGGTTTTGTCGGCGAATACAAATCGTTTCTGGTGATGTCCACTTTCCTAATCCAGCGTCTCAGTATTGCAGTTCAGCGAGGCAATATATCGTGTATTCTTGGTACCTTTCCTCCTCTGAAGGCATTAGATGAGATTTTCCTCCTTGTTTTTTTTTTTTTTTTTTCGAACTGTAGTTGCGGCTGGTCCAGGAGCACGCAATGATAAAAGAGACCATGTGCCATTATCAGTGAAGGTGGGAGGATAAAAACGACTACATACGTTTTAGAGAATCAGATATCTTAGCTGAGATAGATGCCCCGGTAGAGCAGGCAGTAGCAGCAGCGGCCCGTGCTTAGTGAACTTTGAAGCAATCTACAATAGTGGTTAAGTTCCAACGAGTCAGGCCCATTATGTAGCTTTATGAAGTTCATTTGTGTGTTTTGTTCGTACATTAAGACTGGACATACTTGGATGACATGAAAGACAGACAGAAAAATGTAGTAGGATATTATAAAATATATGAAACGCTATAAAATATATTTGTCGAGTTTCAGATATACGAGTATATATAGGTTGTGAAATTTTACTTACTAAAGTTAAGTGAAACAGCTCTCTTCAAAGAAAAAATAAACTGAATCTATTTCTCAGTGAATTTGGTTTTCAGTAAGCAAGCAATTATAAAACAATGTAAAGGTCATCTTACATGGATTATTTAAATAAAGAAAATAACTAAATTTAGGTAAACAATATTGAAAAATTGATGTATAACTAAGACTGTTAGTCTGACTTATTTTAACACTGACTTCAAAGAGGTCTTAAAAATATTAGATATGTAGAAGATTTTATTAAAACTTAGGTTATATTTTAGTGTATTTTTTCAAGGAGATTTACTTCTTTTTTTTTTTTTTTTTGATCACTTAAATTTCTTTTATATTTTTGCAGTGCCTTTTCAAGTGAGTTAAAAAACGAAATAGCAAATTATGATTCTTTTATGAAATTATTCTTAAATCGTGTCTGCGTATCTCCCAGACTAAATCCAAAATTTATACGTAATTAAAATTAGGGTTTCTTCGTTTTGTCTACTTTTTCTATACATATCTGAAAGATACTACAATGGGATGACCACACAACATCGTCTGGAAATCGAAAAAATTAGTCTGATTACAATCCATTCTATTCCATTCGTCCCACGCTGCATCCACTCAAAAGCTTTAAAACAAATGTTAAAAATCAACATATCCGAGTAGAATTGAAAACCTTTCTTTAAAGTCAGTTTAAAATACACGATCTACGACTGCATTCATGTTCTTAGCGTAATCAGTACGTCTGCTTTAGTCTTCAAGGTAAACTAGCAGATAAAGAAACTGAGTGAGTAGATATTTTGATATGAACTAATATTCCTTATCTTGCATTGCTTCTTATCAGTATGCACTGTTCTGTTGCACATATTTCGTTCAATAAATCGTTGTTGATGCACAGAACATACATTTTTTTAAAGGATTGACAAACTTTCAGGGTGGAAGGCTCTAATGGAAATAAGTAAAACTTCAACATAATGGCTGACATCAAGATTCGAATATGCATGCGTGCCCAGTCGTCCGAAGTCTATGACTGTTACGAAGGGACAGCTGACAGAAATTTTCGGTTAGTTAAGCTTTACACATTCATTTGTGTATGTATATTTCAAATATAGTAAGGGAGCCAGGATAATCCTACGTGCACCCCCTTGATCCATCAGGACTAATTTTATCTTATTCTTTAGGGTATAAATAAAATTTATAGCGATGTTCTCAAAAAGTAAAATTGGTTTTACACCATAATGGTGGCCATTTTTGGTCAAACGTTTATTTTTTGTAATATATTTTAATGAGCCCCCACGTGCACTCCCCTGATCGTTCGGGACATTTTTTTTCTTATTCCCTATGGTGAAACAAAAATTGTAACGACGTTTCCAAAAACCAAAACTACACTTAGACCATTTTATCGAAAATTGGCCAAAAGCCTACTTTTTGCAATATACACACGCACCTGCTGATCTTTTGGAACCAATTTTATATTATTCCTTACGGTATAAATAAAATTGACCTTTTACCAAAATGGCGGCCATTTATGGTGGGATATTTGTCAAATGCGTTTTCTTTTTACTTAAAAAAAAAACACTTGAGAGAAAAATAATTAGAAAACTCCACTTAAACATCAAAATCGGCAGTGTGTTATTGACTTTGACCAAAGAAATTGTAATTTTACGATAAGCATCCCCCAAACTTGGGAACCTTAACGCCCACCATGGGGAACAGAAAAATGGAAGTTTATAAAGTAGGTTGTATGACATGAAAGGATTTTTCAGACTGAATGTCAACAGGGGTTATTTTATTCAGAAAAGGATTTTAGGGATTTCAAATTTATAGCAAAAATGGAACTTTTTACTAGCCAAAATGATGGCCATTTTTGCTTGAAAATTGATCAAAGACCTTTTATGTTTGGCTTTTTTTCTTTGAAAAGAAAGAAACCCTCACATTGAGATAAAAGAAAAGAACTAAAAACCAGACTTAAAAGTATGCACTTTGTTACTTGTTTTGACCTAAAACAATGGTAATTATACCATAACCCTCCCCACAAATTGCAGGACCGAAAAAGGGAGCCTAAAATATAAAGGTTTTCTTAAGTGTGTCATATTATAGGTCATAAAATGAAAGGATTTTTCCGACTGAATACGTTTTTTTTATTATTATTATTTTAGGGATTCCAAGTTATACTAAATTAAAACTCCTAAAATAAATATAAGAAATGGCGGTCATATTTTTTCTCTCCAATCAGTTTCATTTTTGCTATAAATTTGGAATGCCCTAACTCTTTTTTTGAATAAAATAATTCATATTCTTCATATTTTGTCGGAAATCCACTCATTTGATACCCCATCTGACTACTCATAAACTTTATGCACCGTGCTTCCCAACCCATTTTCCGGGCCTCCAGGTTTCCAATCTTTGGAATCCGTTATCGTATAATTACTATTTCCTTGAGCCTGAGCAAGTAGCACAGTACTTACAATTGTTAGTGGTTTTGAAGTTCTAGTCAGTGTTAGTTTTCCTCCAACCTAAGAAGAACTTTTTACTTTAACAGAGAAAAAGAATGTCCTTGGCCAATTTTTGGCCGAAAATCGACGCATTTTGTTTATAAGTAGTTTTATTTTCGTAAAAACTTAACTATAAATTTAAATTCCCTATTCTGAAGAATTTAGTACAAATTTATATTCAGTGGAAAAAAAAAATCCTCTCATTTGATACCCCACACGACCTACATTATAAATTTTCATTTTTCAATTCCTCATTTTTGGGCGTTCAGGCTCCCAATTTCGGGGGGCGTTTATCGTATAATTAGCATTTCTTTAGGCGAAGACTATAACACAGTTCCAGTTTTGAAGTTGAAGTGAGTTTTAAATATTTTCTTTCAACTCAAATGCTTTTAAAAAAAGAAAAAAAAAATGTGTCCAATTTTCTACCAAAAATTATCGTTATTTTAGTGAAAAGTCAATTTTACTTTTAGGGAATATTTGCTATAAATTTCATTTATACCGTAACGAATAACATAAGATAGACCGCGAAGGATCATGGGTGTGGGGCTCATAGAAAATTGTGGTGAAAAATAAGCTTTTGACCAATTTTCGACCATAAATTGTCTAAAACCACTTTTAGTTTCTTGGGAACATCACTACTAATTTTATTTAGACCATAAGAAATAAGAAAAGAAAATGGTACCGATAGACCAGGCTCCCCTGACTCCCCGACTAGTATGGTAACTTCTGATACATCCTGTAATTTAGAATGTGAAAATTTATAATTTTAATGTTTACTGGTAACAGTTTAACAGGATCACCTTTTGCATCAATGTATCTTTGACTAGAGAGTTTGACTTTAAACTAACTACTTTGGACGGAGTGCGACGGACAGAGGCCTGTGCTTGTATCATTTATGTTCCTTATATGCGAACGACGTTTTCTAGCGACTTGAGAACCACACGAACGCTGCGTGCTATAAAACAATGGCAGCAAATGAGTACGTTTATGCAAATTTCGTCCCATTTTCTGCGGCCGCATTCTCAAACACAGCCGTCGCTGATCTACAGAACACGAGAAGCTAAAACAATTGATGTTATTATAAACTACCTCTCCTCCAGAGAAAAACGAAGGAAGAAAAATGAAGATGGTAGTGTTGTTAGGCGTTCAGGCCAGTTGCTCAACATGTTTCCTATATAGTTCATTTGCAAAATGCCGTGGCAACACCACCATCTTCATCTTTCACCTTTCGTTTCCTTTCTTCTTTTCTTTTTACCCCAGCTACTCAAGCGACGTGTCGTAAGTGAACAAATCAAAAGTGGTTACAGCTTGATTTCAAGCTTCACACAACAAGCAGCATGCATAAAGGTGTTCGTAGGGTTGAAGCCAGTTTTCGAAGTTGGGGGACGAGGGGAAACACCGTGCTCGCTACCAGGTGCAAGCATTCCTGTCTCTTTTCTAACCCACTTCTGTAAGCATTCCCTTATCTTTTCTGACTCACTTCTGCAAGCGTTGCCTTACTTTTTCCAGCCCGCTTCGAGCACTGGTTGAAGTGGGGTTATATTAGCGAACCAGGGTTTGGTCTATACTATTGCACCTTATGGGCAACAGCTGTAGTTTTACTTATCGTACTTCCCCCTAACGCATACGAAATTCCTTTTCTCTTATTTCTCTTTAATGATCCCTCGAAAAGGTTTTATATTTAACATGGGTACGAAAATTCTTTCCCTAATTCTTTTCTTTATTTACATATATTAATTTACCTAATATAACGCTATATTCATTTATAAAACTTGACGGGGGAAGAGGGAACAAAACTAACAGCGACTGGAGCGTTGCCGCCCGGCTATGACAACCAGAAGTGAGCTCAGTTTCGTTTTTTATTCAGCGGTCAAACCGGCATCGCTGTTACCTTAAGAGCAACAGTATACTCTTTAAGTCTGGACCGATAATAATATTGAAACGTATCGTCCAAACATCTATTTGTGTGTACCATACGCGCCGACGTGAAGAGTATTTTGTGCGGAGGTTCTCAGTAGTTGAAAATCGTAATAATGAAGCAAGTAATAATCAAAAATAGTACTGGATTAAGCGATTTGGGAGTCTTGGGTTATTAACTCTGTTATGATTCCTGTTACCTTTCTCCTGTGGTCGTAAGCGTTACACAGGTGACTTATCTTCCTTTAGCAGGGCCTCTGAATCATCGGGTGACTGGATTCCCTGTGTTGCACACTTTTTAGTCCCCTTATTATCTGAGTCAGTGATGAAAACCTTAAACTGACGTGAAAAACTCATAAGACAACCATCCTCTTACAACTGACCATAGGACACTCCCCCTCCCAATAAAACATATTCTAAGAACAAATCTTCAATAACTATAGTATAGCACAACATTACATATCCCATTGACTATGAATTAAGTCATAACCATTAGATGCTACACGTCCAGCCAAATAATGTACCATGCTTACAGTGGACACAACATGGATCTTCTTTACAATGTGCAGGAATTATACTCGCATATTTTACAAACAAAATATGAAGGTTAATCCCATTGCTAGGGTGTTTTGGATCTCCAGCCCACACCTTCTTCCCTGCAAAAAAGTCTTCCCTAGCTCTCTTTCCAGAAATAATTCCCAGTCTCAAATAGAAATGGGCATGAAATAACGATAAAATTGTCTGACAGTGAGAAATTGTTATGAAAATTGGGCAAACCGAACGTTGCTTGAATATTTTTTTTACTGTTGCACTAATTATTATTATTATTGCTTTTAAACTATTATATTACGCGTACTATTGAATAGGGAACCTAATTAGTGACAGAAGTAAGCAAGAACTCTTTTATAGACAGCTGGTTTCTTTCGCACAGCATTTCCTATTAGCGTATCTGAATCGTGAAGAATGGTGGTTCTTCCAGTGACACTGACACAGAACTCTCTTAGCGGTACTCTATGTATACAGCTAATTTCGGATCTAGCGAACTAAAATACCGATTTTGATGCTTGAACTTGCATTTAAAAGCTCTTTACTATACTAAGACACAGAAAAAAGAAATGGATCGGTAGGACCTCCCTGGGACCCCTTGGGCGGTTCGAAGAAAAATTCAGATTTTTATATTTCTGATGACAGTGCTGACCCCAGACCATATAGGCGGCCGAAACTTCGGGATCGTAATCTACGCGTCAATACCTTTGACACGTCAAAATCGATGAAGGGATTCAAAAGTTAAGACTTTTTTAAAGCCGAATCACAGATTTTTTAAAAAAATGATAGAAAACTGTGTCTGTCATTCTGTCTGTCTTCTTGCTTTAGCTCAAAATGGTTGGTACCAGGGGATTTTGGGGGTTAATTGCGGGCCAGGGGCAAATTGATGCTTATTTTCTTAATAGGAGTTACAGTTTTCGAGATACGGAGCCTCCCATCGACCTTTTGTATGAAGGCTCCGTCACTTTTTTTTAATAGGCAGCCTTACAAAATAAGTTATATCAGAACAAAAAACCCTTCGGGTTAAAGGGAAGAGTGACGCAAGAATATTACTCTTAAAAGAAGTGACGTCCATTTTGCGAGTGACTTTGTTTATGTTAGTATGGCGGAAGGGAGTATACTTAGGGCCATATTTATGAATCACTCCCAAGAGTAGATGGCTCCCAGGGGCATTGAAATTATATGCTCCTGGGAGCCACCTACCTCTTGGGAGTGATTCATAAATATGGCCCTAAGTCTCTTAGTTTTATTCATTTTATTACAAGGGAAACACTTCCGCCATAGTGACACAAGGAAAATCACTCGCAAAATGGATATAACTTTTTTGTGAATAGTATTCTCGCGTCACTCTTCCCTTTAAGCCGAAGGGGTTTTTGTACTG
>JAGDQP010000468.1:62211-76125 GCA_022664845.1 Lepisma saccharinum | reverse complement strand
ATATATACACATATATATACCATAATCTAGAATCCCATACTGGCATTACGAAATTTTAATATTAAATTCTATGTAAGTGATAGGTTGTCAGTTTAGAATTACTTTAGCTTACGTCGTATACCCACTTCAGTTTTTAGACATTACCGTATACCCACCTAAAAACTATAAAATACGCAGGTATATGGAATAGTAAAGGAAATATTTCTTTACAGTGAGCGAAGCGTATGTCCACCTAAAATTTTAGCATTACATCCCTGGTGGACACTTTGACAAACTAAATAAAATTAAAATCCAAGTAGATGTGGGACTCTATTTTCTTATAATTTACCACATCTTTTGCTATAAGTAGACCGAGGTAACAAATACGTAGGATATAAAATAGAATAAATAAATAATCAGAAGCGTAATTAAAACGAACCATAAAAGTAACGAGTAACGGAGCTGGTTTCCAAACAGCCTATCAAAAGACCATCAGCAACATTGTTTAACTATTGTTACTAACTTACATTGGTATTGTCATTCTATAGAATACACCAGCATATTTAACTTTTTATCTTATTGTTGATATTTCTCTCGTTCTCGAGCCAATTTGAGGAGACGTTTGTTCTCCAGGAACTAGGAAGGCTTTTAAACTGTCTGTTGAGGTTCCACTCTCACTATTTTCGTAGAAGTTAAAACCAAGTTGGAGTTCGGACTTAGCACTGTCAAATCAAGTCAATTTAGGGGATTTCCTGTCAAATCTAGATTTTCTTGGAAAGCAATCTAGCTGCCAAAAGTTTAGTGTGATTTCAGTACTAATCTAATAAGATGGTTGTTAGGGGAATCTCCAAAAAAAATATATAGTTCATATAGGTTGCTACGAGAAATAAAGGTAAATTCCTGCAATCACCGAGAAAGTCCTTTTCTGCCTGTTCCACGAAAACAGAAAGTTCTGGGTACAGATGCATTGAGAGAGATCTTGCTCTCTTAAAACACGAAAGCGTAATTACAGTATAATTAATTTAAGAGCAGTTGAGAATACTTTAGCACATTGTAAAGTGTTCGGAATTTAATTCATTGGCACTTCTCTGAGAATATGTGGAGTCCAATAGTCTATTTGTGCTTACGATGCACTACTCTCCAACCAAAAGCTCTGTCTTACTTGCCAATTGCCATTCAGTGGACATAGCTAGTATAATCTCAGTAGCTCTTTTGACACCTGACAAAAATCCATGCCGAAGCAAACCGCACAGTCATCGAGGCTAAAGAAGGACCTCAATGTTACTGGGTGGACATGCCAATTCATTTGGCATTTTAATGTATAGTTTTTCTTTAGGTAAGAAAATTTTCATATTCACTTTCACGAAGTGCAACATTTCTTTTAATAGAAACTATTTCAGATTGGTGATATGCACTTTATTTGTAAAGAAAACTAATTTTAAACAAACGGTTTCGACAACATTGTAGAGTTTTTCTGATGAGTAATGCATTGGAGTAAAATATGAGTTTTTAGATCTTAGGAATAAATCAAGAATAGGAGGATAAAATGAATGAGATAATGAAAGATACTGTTGTATTTTCAATAACTTATATTCTATCAATCTGAACTTCGAAAATATATCAGCCCTATCAAACGTGTCTTAATCGTAGTCTGTAATGATTGTGAATATTTTTTTAATTCAATAAATACGTTTAGGACTGCCACCGTCTTGACTTTGGATATTCTAAATTTTATCTATTCTGAATTTTAAACTCAACTGTTTTTTTATTCCTGAGTCGAACTCAGCACCATGCGGAACCATGAAATAAGAAACTTCTACAAAAATAGGCGTTTTAGTACTGCAGCTATCTTGGATTTCACAGTACAAGCTATCATATTATATTTCGGATGTCAACTGTTTTCGAATTTAGAATTGTATTCATAACGTTTCAGAGTATTCATATATTAACTTGAAGTAAAACGGGATGTTATTTCATCATACATCTTTTTCAGTTTGCCCAATATTGAATTTTGGATTGTCCCCCTCTCAAAATCAAATTGAATTTCCTTCGGAAAATACAGATACGAAATTTATTTTTCACTTTTATTGAACTCGTATTGTAAAATTATCTCAAACATATCCATACCCTCAATCTCAGTACAAGTTGAGTGAAAATTCGCGCCCACTGAGAATATCATGTTATTTCTTGGCAAATTCTAAAACAAGATTAGGCCTACTCTCTACAAAAAATTTACTAGGATACTCACACCTAAAATGAAAGTGGGTGCTCTTGCTTACCTTATCATAAAATCATATCATCTAAAGCACCCATGCTTTTATTTTCCGATTCATAAAATTAATTCAATATAAGTTACTTATATGTTTTTTTACTTTTTAGTGCATCTTTTAAAAGCGGATTTTTTAAAATCCTTTTTTAATTATTTTTTTCCTCTCGATTTCCCTATGTCCTTCAGTTTTGGACATTTTTTTTATAATTACTTCATGTTTCTATTTTCTTCCTTATAGTTTCATTATTTATTAATATTTTTCTGATACAATTTCAAGAAATATTTGTTTATTCATACTTCACAGGTATAACAATTAAGCAAACTCCAGAATTCAAGGAGAAAAAGATTTTCGTCAAAAACTGCCAAATAGAGTCATGCGAAAAATGTTTTGAGCATGAGTGTACCAGCTATTTTGTCGGTGGGTACCACCGGTGGGTCGCTAGCCGGAAGGCCAAGGTTCCATTTTCGTAAAGTTGAGTATTTCCATTTTTCCCATTTTTTTGTTTTTTGTTTTTTACAACAGCACTTTACCAGTAATGAAAGTATTGCCTTCTGTATACTTTTCTATGTTCAACGTTTTGCACAATTCACTGACATTGTATAGGAGGCAAAGGTGGGTTATGCAATATTTTCTTCATACGTGATGCACATCACGTTTCAAAACAAAAGCATTGCTTCCTGTCTAATCTCTTTTTACATTCTTTTCTTTAGTTCGGAATGATTCGTAGTGTCCTCAAATCTTGAAACTTTAATTTTGCTCATTTCCCGACGTCATACAATGATGAAATTTGCACAAAGACGAAAGTCGGATGACAATACAATATTCCATTGTTACTTTCGTATATTTCTACATTTAAAAGTATTTTAATTTTTGAATATGGACTTCTTTATCCTAAAATAAATACTAGCCTGCCACAATGTTGCATTTGACTAGTTGGAGAACACTTTTAAGACTTGAGTGACAAAACATTAGCTTGAAAAAAAGTATCAGAACAACGAATTAACTCGAAAAAATAGTAAAAAGAATTTTTAAGACATAGGAGGCTACTTTTCGCAAACAATTCGAACTAAAAAGTAAAATAAATAAAAATAAAAATTGCATGACTGAAAAGAAAAGTATGGGGCGCACCAATTCGAGAATTTATAAAGGGACTATATATGAGAGTGCGCCCTCTGTGTTTCTTTTCAGTCGTGCATAAATAAAATCATTTTTTACTTTTCAGTACGAATTGTTTAAGAAAAGTGTGTCTTTAAAATGCCTTTTATATATTATTTTTTAAACATTTCGACGTACCATCGAAACAGTTCACCTGGTGAAACTGAAGGAAACTCTGAAAAACCTGTCAGAACTGTCGGCAGTAGGGTTTGAACGCACGGTTTCTACCCCTTGAGGACCCGAAAATACGGGTTAGGAAAACACACTTTAGTATTCTTCATTAGCAAATATCTACCGTATATTACCCCTTCAAGCATATTGAGTGCTTCAACACAAAGTACCTGTTGCTTATTGGCAGCGTGTATAGATGACTGCCACGTCCTATTTGCAGTATTGAGTAATAATGATTATTGATGTGTATAAAAGCAGAAATAGGAATAAATAATATTCCTAATATAAGTACTAATGTTTGTTTTACTATTTATAATGTAAATTAACGTAATTTAAAATTACCTGAGGTCAGTTATGTACGAGGTGTCTCTCGGATCAAAGGTGTTTGTCTCTCTCCCCACATGGTCCTTAATGGTTTCTGCTAAATATGTTTTCATCTCGCATTTTAGATAGCTATTTCTAACTTTTCGTGGAAAAGTGCGCCCCCTATGAAAGTTGCGACTCTAGGACCGGACCTAATGGTAAATCCAGCCTTGAGCTTTATGAAATACATTCAAAAACATTTTTCATTAAAAAAAAACTTTGTAAACTATTTTCTATGGCCCATTTTTAGTAACTTCGACTCGTCACGACTATGAATGCGATACTAGTTAGAATTTAGATCCATACCCCAACCGGGATTCGAGCCTATGACCTTCGAGTCGCTGTCTAAGCGCCCCAACCTTTTTCATTTACAAGTGCCCACTAGGACATTTTCCTTGTATGAATTGTATAATTTTACAACAATATGACAGCTCTAATTAACTGAACTAAATCGGTATAAGAAGAAACTGTCTGATAAAGCACAATCAAGTATTCAAAAACTCAAAAGTAAGAATATTTAAGAAGCTAGATAAGAAGAACTCACCTGGTAATTAAGTTCTTTCCAGATGAATGTTATGAAGTGACACAGAAGTTCTCATGGTCGATTATGGGATTATCTTTTATACTAGAGACATCTACTGAGAAAAAAAAAATATTCCAACAAGAGATAAATTTATCGCTTTCTGGTAGTCATGACTTGCTTTTCAAGTTCTAGATATGAGTTGATATATTGATCACAAATAATCATTTTATTAATTCTTTCCATGCATTGCATATGCTTATTCAGTTCGAAAGTAGAAATATGCAGTTAAAGAAAGAGTAAAACGATCTCATTATCATTATTTACAATGTTTTAAAATGAAAATATTCTCAATTTTTTTTGCTTCTTTGGTTAGAATTTCACTTCGCTTTCTTGCACCATTTTTAAACATTTTTTTTTTCATCCGTACTTTATCCTATTTTAATGTAAATGAAATAAGGGTATTACTTCTACTAAACAATGTTATTTAAGCACTCTTGTTCCCTGTGGTATTAATCTCGGAAGCGGAAATAGGTTATTGCCCAGAAACCGAGAACATCCTGTAAGACAAAATGAAAGTTCAAAGTGTTTTGTCAGGATTTGTCAGTAGTCATTAACTTGCTACTGCTTGTAATAAAGAACAGAGGTGGCGTTTGTGGGCAACCGTCCCAGGCCCCGCGTTCCGAGTTGATATTTTTCTTACTCAATGATATAAAAGTTGATTTGTAAAAAAAAGTTTACAAATAAACTAGTTTGTATAGTTTCCATGCGAAATGTAATGTGAAATGGAAATGAATAAAGAAGCACTTGTAACTAGCAATGCAGTTTTTAAAATATATTGTACTTTCTTTTAAATTATGTTGGATTTTTTTTTTTTTTTTCATAAGAAACCGTTGTTCATTAAAAAAGAGAATATTTAGTAATAAATTTAGGGTTAGGAATGAAAGGAAGAAGTGAGAGGAAGCATTTAGGGGGAAGTTGCTTACTGCTTTATCGGCTTTCGATGTAACATTTCGGCGCTCAGCGATTTTTACTTGTACTTTGGCCCCGCGGGGTCATTATTGCCCTAGACCCCGCGCTCACCTAACGCCGCCTCTGCCGAAGTTATTCCTACGTAGTTCTGACTTTGACAGTGGACGTTTTTGTGAGTTAAAAAATGAAAAACCAGTCCAAAATATAACATACATTTAAATTTTTAATATAAAAACCACTAAAACTGAAAGAATAACGTAACAGTTAGCTTTGATGACTCGCCATTTTGTTTAATCGAAGCTTATATTATGGCTACAAAAATGGGCACAATGTATCAAATACATAGAAAAGACCTCTAAAAGTGAGATGTTGTCCGGGAACAAGAGAGAACCTTGCACAAGGGAATGTCTAATATTAAACAAGTGAGCCCCTGATTGTACTAACAATCATTAAATCTAAGAGGGCCCTAAATAGGGACTTAAAGATATTAACAATTAACTATTGTATTTTGTTACAATTGAACAGAGACTTACTACCATGTTATGCAACCCACTATAACATTACGTAACGAGGACGCATGTTCAAATTATTTATTTTTTATGCACAAAATAACTGCTTCAACCATATAAATGTTTTATATTCAAAATTTTTTGCGTTCTATCCTCATTGAGACTATCAGTGCAGGAATTACTACATTCTTCATTACTATCTAGAAGTAGCCTTTTTCTCTTTCTTTTTTACCGGTGCTATCGATATGACTGTCAAAGAATTTTACTTTTGTTTACCACATCTACCTAAATGTGAAACTACAACGCAGAATGAACAATACGACCCTTGTCTCTTTATGAATTAACTTACAATTATATCGATTTAGGTGTAAGCTAAAGTGCTGGTACCGCCCTTACAATCAATTTTATATCTTAACCAACATTTATGTTTCCAAACGTAACTTAATTCTTTTCTTGTGAAAATACTCTCCTTACAAATTCATGAAGTGGAGTCAAGGGGGGATATATCCCCCCCTTACCTACGCCACTGATCGCCTGCAGTGTTTGTAGGAAATGTTTCACAACTGAAGTCATCGAAAAAGAAACAGAACAGAGAAAATAACTTTGCATATTATACTGTTAGTTTAGTGTGAGGAGAAAAAGAGGTTTCTGTCTACGGACAGTTTTCTCATCAACGATCAACTAGTAGTAACGAAGAACCTTTTCGAGGAAACGTAGCCTTACCAAATGAAATACAAAATTTCTTATAAGAGAGTGGCAAGAAAATGGAACTCAAAGTGGAAGAGAACAACGCACCTACAGTTGGCTGGAAACTTGTAATGTTGTAGATGTAGTGGCAATTGCTAGAAGAATCAATTTTACATCAAATATATATGACCATGTTCAGTGATTTTGCATCGCGTTTCTTCAGCTTCGTGATAGAACATATTTCAAGCGATGGTCCAAGATATCGTTTTCGATTCGCACTTCAGAAAGTCTCTATAAAAGAGCTCGGCGCTTCACCGACTGTCGAAGTACAGTACATGGTACTGTTCACATACCTGCACAGAAAGATCTATTTTGATACTCTAGTAATAACAAGTTTAAGTTGGAGACATACAACATTGATTGTAGGAAAGCCTAGTAATGTGTACCAAATACTTTCTGCACCGCTTACCTCTCATCCAAATCCAATCTTCTGTATTTCCATCCTAGAAGGGAATGTTGAATAATATGAGGAACTCTTTGTTGAAGGCCTAGAAGAAGCAGGCACACGAATGATGAGTCATGAGTCATGACTTACATGCAACCAAGACTGAAATTAAGAACTTGGGATATATTCTCGTCCGGATACTGATCAAGGGCGCCGATCCCGGGAGGCTTTGGGGACCAGGGTCCCCAAGGTTGAAGTAGGCCGTTCTAATGGGGGCCCAAATGATAAGATGAAGTTGGTTCTTCTATTTCTACAGTACATGGTCATTCGTTTTCCCCTTGTACTAAGCTTATGTCCCTTTGGCAAATATATTTCATTAATAATCCCTCTCTGAAACTCGTGTGCTACAGTACTTATATAAATTACATCACCTATAATAAATGTCCCCTGGCTGAAGGAGTTAATTAGTGCATTGCTTGTGTTGTTTCTAGAGTTTCGTGCATAAAATCGATAAAGACCATTTAGTAAAAAGATAAAAGATAAAAGAAAGAATGAAAGAGGAAATAAAAATGTCATTTTCTATCGTTTAAAGAACATTTGTCGTGATTTTGTCACATACAAACATAACTTTAAAAAAATATATATACAAGAAAAATAAGCGACAAGAAGAACTCACACAAAAGTAGGAGTAGGATTGCACTAGGAAATATATCCTTCAAACTGCTGTTTGGATGCAATTTTTGTTTACCGTTAATACCGTAATTTTGAGTTTCTAATGCAACATATAGATAGGGAAACTATATACAGCGGGTAAAAAAGTATTTTGACAAGTTCAGCAAAGAGGAAGAACAGACTGTATCACACGTAAAACATGGACCATTTCGAAATCTCTTGCCCTTTTAAGATAATTTGGATGCCTTAGGTAGAATACTATAGAACTAACTCCACTCGATACACCTGTAAGTTAACAGGCAACGAAAGAGTGACGACTACGTAAATTGATTGCAAAAGTAGTAGTATTTGGACAACTCCATACTACTTTCGAAAGAAATGTTCTAGATATCCTTTTGTGTATAAGATCAGTCTACGTAGTGTATTGAAGCAATCTACACCGCGTCAGGCAAGCCAAACTGGTTAGAAAGCAATGCTTTACCATTGGATACATCATAAAGAAACATAAAACAAAGCAATTATTGCGGAGTAGAATCCGTTCTGAGCAACTAAGAAAACTAAGCCCGGAATGAAACCTACATTCTGTGAACAAAACCAAAAAAATAAAAATAGTACTAAAGATTTAGCAACTTCACTCGCCTAGGATATGTAAGTTAATGTTACACCATAAACAATCCAAAATTCATTTTAAAAAAATGTGATTTAGAAGATGTGTATCGAGGGTATGATTACTGGCCACACAACACCAAATTATAACAGACTCTCCAGCATTTTTACCAGTTGAAGCAATGTTCTGCTTTTTGAAAGCTTTATTCTTCTTTCGTGACACGTCCTGATATCCATCACTACAATAAAAGTTTGTTCGTTTCATCCTAGAAACAAAAAAACTTTTTCCAAAATTCCAGGCACTCATATTGGTATTTCTTGGAAACTTAGAACTTCTTCTTTCTTCTGATATGAATGTTTTGTTTCTGACTACACATCTTCTGAATCCCATTTTTTGTTTAATCTACACATCTCTAACATTAACTTGCATATCCTAGGCAAGTAAAGTAGCCAAACCTTTAGCACTAACTCTTTGAACTTTGTTCACGAAATAAAGAATGTATTTTTCAGTCAGGGCAGTTAGTTTCCTTAGTTGACCAGAATGAATCCCCAATAATTGTTCTATGTTTCTTTATGATGATTACAACGCTAGGGCATGGCTTTCCAACAAGCTTGGTAGTCTCAGTACCTTTTACCTTCCGCATGTAATTTGAAATTAAAGTAAGTAGTTCCAATGTTGTTCAACTCACTTTGTTCCCATGATGCTTCTTTATGCCTGACACGGTGTAGATTGGTTCAATACACCACGCAGAGTGTTTTTGTACACAAAAGGATACCAAAAACAGCTGTACGAGGACACTCATTTGTAGGCACATTTTCCCACTTATTTTGCCACAATTCGAATTCTGCTTTGACCATATTTACTCCTGCCACATCATCATTATAAAAATCAACTGATGAAACAATCAATTTAAAATCTACTCCCGGCTCAACTATCATGCTTGGCACAAAATAGTTCAATTTCAGGCACTTTCCTTGATATTTTCCAAACAGAGTCTTTAATTCACTTACCTAAGGAAAACCAGGAAGAGTCTCAGTTTGGATGGTCTACCCCGGGTGGGACTAGAATTGATGAACCTCACTCAAAGGCATAGTACGACACATCATAATCAGCTGAGCTAATGAGGTCAGTGGGAATATGTAGTACAATATGAGTAAACAATACTTACATATATCAGGTGCCAGAAAAATTGGGAAATATACCATTCAGGTCTATCTTTGAGAGTCTGTTACTTGTCATAGAAAATTGTATTTCATTACAATGCCGTTTGTTTATTTTACGTATTACCAGCCACATAGGGAGTAGCCTTACGATTGGGGAAGCAAAATAGCTTTCTTATTTACATATTTGATGTATAAGATTGCCTTGCTCGCCATTGGTTAGTGGGTAAAAAACCTTTGTTCCGACATCCCGACACACAATATAGCTGTGAAGAAGGAACCTACTACTAGAATTGAATACCAGCCATTACTATGACTTCCATCTCGGGACAGAAGACAAGAAAATAGGACAAATTCGCACTGCCTACAGCTCACTGTAAAGAAAAGGTTTAATCGTTTTTAAAGTTGATAAATAAAGACGGTAGGGAGTGAAAATTAAGTATACTTTATTAATAATCAACAGAAATAGGCCGATATAAAAATTCAGTACATTTTAATGTATGATTGTTTCGAGAAACTAATGAATAGCTCGAAAATATGCTATGTGCCCAGCAAATAAAAAACAAACTGAGTCTTAAGGGAGGGCACGTGCCCAGGTGCCACCCTCTTGGCTACGGCACTGGGGAGGTGTGCAACCCTCCCCTTCAGTAGGGCCGGCAAAATGACCCTAGCTTACAGGCGGCAAAACCCTAAATCCGACCCTGCTCACGAGTTTTATTTTTACTATTAATCAGCCTCGTACAGAGAGAAATATCAGATAGAATTAAACAATGTTCAGACAATAACGGAGTTCTTAAAACTTCAACGACTGAAACAAAACCAATTATGAAAGGCCAAGAAATTGTTTTGCATCATAATAAATTGTTTTAATACCGAGTGAGGCTGGACAGGACGTAATTAATATATCTGAAATAACGGGACAAATTTCGGGAGGTAATTATTCATATCAAAAGAAGACAAAACGTTCCTTTGAAGAAATTTCAGCATGCGTAGTTTCGGAGTTATAGGCGCTTAAAGTTTGCAAGACATCGTCACGAATGACGTCATATCTCTACAAATAATCAAGTAAGCGGTGTCGGCTTAGCAAATCACAATCAAAATAGTACCCAATGCATCCATTTGAGGAATGTTGTCGATAGAAATGGTGCCGAATAGACACGTTTCGCAACGTGATTTCCATTGTCCATGAATATAGTTTAATAGGGCAAGCATACAAATTCCATGTATGCTGCAATCATGAATCACGAACATTGCTTAAATTGATGTATCGGGTACTCCTTCGATTGTGATTTGCTAAGCCGACACACCTTACGTCATGGCTTATTGAGATATGATGTAATTTCTGATGATGCTGCCCTAACTTCCAACACCTAACCACCATTTGTGATTATATACGCTAGTAGTAGGCGTCACCTACACTACGACTCACAGATCATTCAATGAACATAATATCCGATTCAGAGCATCCTAATCTACAACTAATTGAGCATCAAACAAGTCTCATTCATTCATTTCTTTTAACTCATTATGACAGTAAATTACAAACACACTAAACTTCTTCTACAGTATCTCCTGGAATATGTCCCTCGAGAAAACATCCCACATCTTACCACCAGAAACGGCATTATAATTAAACCTCCTGATGAATGCCTGATGAACAACTATCAGAAACAAGCACAGCTACCAAATTTTCAGCACTCAAGCCAATCTCACTTATATGACACCGGAACCACGAACATGCTACCACCCCCAAGCCGTCAACCGAGGAGCTGATCCACATAGAACAGATTTTGAAGCAGATACAGAACTCAAATCGGATGGATACGCTATCATGTCTGAGACTAAAAACCAAATGAAGAAATTAAGCAAACACCTCATCAGCCTACCACTCATAATGTACATAGAAGCCTATGTTCGAAACTGCCTCCACACACTACCACACCCATTCCTATTCGCTGTAATAGCTGCCAGATCTGCAATACCCATGAAACAGTATACTGTGCAAACAACCCAAATCTGGATACTGTTCTGTACCACACCACATCAAACTGCGTCAACAGACAACAGCATACAAAATGCAGCCAATGTGGTAAACATCATCCTACATCTTCATAGAAGTGCAAAAGCCGTCCTCCACCATCCACATCTCCTCGTTCCTCTTTGCTTCCATGCTCAAACCCAAACCACATATACTCTGCCAACACAAACAAATCATCGCTTTCTTCACCTTAAGACTTCAAATTTTTCATCCAGGTGCCAGGGAAAACATACTTTCTACTATGCACATCCTTGATTTACAGTCGCGTAAGCCGTTCAACCATCATCATCATTCAATCAATTCCAATCGCTCTTTTTCAAAAGACTGGAGAAATGATTAGTGACACAAAATGCGTTATGAGGGAGAGACTGCCAGGTATACTGTATAGCAAAAATGTTGACATACCAGATGCTGTGCTTAAAGATTGGTGTGCTATCCTTTGGAAAGTTCATTTATCAGTACAGGGAAAACACACTTTCCTGATCATAGCCTATTTACAACACAGCCTGATCATAGCCTATTTACTGTTCTGTTTCACAGTTCTTAACAGAATGTGATGTATATACCATCTTTGACCGTTACTTCGACTAAAGCATTATAACATAAGCCAGTGGTGTATTCCTACAAACGAAAGTGCCCTGGTGCTACTATGTCCTTCATTGTATAAAGTTCACCATAGATATACAAATACATACACACTTCCAAAAAGTGCCCTGGAGGCGCCAGGGCTGAAACGCACCACTGCATACAGCTGAAGATTACGCTGTAAAACTGCTAACAGTAACATTGCTAGCAGGGTTATCCACACCTTTACATTCTGTGAATATTATACTACAAAATTAACACAATAAGCAACACCTTATCAAGCTGTTATGCACATAAATGCTAAATCTTGCGAAAGAAAATACTGCAGATCACAAATTGGTAGTAACCTTTTTTAGTTCTATACCTCAACAAGTGTAACATGGACGTATTTCACGTAGGGATTATTTCGAAAAGATACACGAGGAACCTGAAGTTACAATTTGCAGCAAGTCATTCACCTTATAACACATTTTTGTAAACATACTAACGTGATAGCTGATGACACAGATGTATTCCGTCTCCGTTGTTTTATTACCACCATTTCAACTTTACCTGGATATTAATTCAGACTTCAACAAGTCAGGAGAGAACGGTTATAGATATTGACGCAATACTTAAACAACATGACATGCCTCAGATGATTCGTGCAAATGCTCTCACTGGATGTGATACAGTGCCTTACATGTTTGGTATCGGAAAATCAACTACCATTGCACAAGTATTAAAAGAAATCAGCCCAAAAAATAGGCTCTCAGGTAGAAGTGACCAGTGATATAAAACAGGAAAGAAGTCCTTTATCACAGTTTGCTATGTTTAAAGAACGTGAAGTTTATATATATGATAGAACTTGAGATTAACCTTTGGACGAGAAAACTGTTTCTGCTCACACAGCGGCTACACTACTTTGCTCCGTTCACTCACAGCGGAAGCCTATGTTCAAAATGTAAAGCGCGCACACTCACCCATGCTGATTTGCCTCAGTGCAGACAGAACACAACCACCACCGAATCTTGACCCAACCTGTTACGGGTGGACACATGACCAAGCAAGCAAATTGTTAAGACCACTTATGCTACCTCCAAATGTTGAACCAGTTTCTGATGATGTGCATAACCTCATTGCTCCTACCCGTCAGAAAATCTTGCTCGACTAGATTTACTTCTGTTAGAAAACTACTGTAAACCATGTTCAGTAAATGCTTTGGTGGTATATGCTACAATTAATTGAGTAAGTTTAAACGTGTTGACACTTGAGGGATAATAACACAAATTAACATGAGAAATGTTGAAGACATTATGTTATTGTATCTTGTACCATCATATTTATTATTCTTTTGTTTTGAGCTTTGTAATTTGTAAAGTCTTCTCAATAAATGGCTATGAACAATGTACTCAATAAATGACTATGAACAATGTACTTGCAATATCAATGCAGCTTTAAAGCATTATTTTTTTACCATCCCAATGTTCCTGCGATTTCTATTATACATGATGTTTCAAGGAAATATTCAAAAATAGGTGTGAATTTTGGAACACGCTGTACAAGTTCTTAATTAAATTTAAAACATGTAAAAGGTGTGCGAACTGCGCCTGCAGCTGCTATATTCCAATTCAGAACACCAAAATTGAAGAAAAAATCATAAGAATATTTCTTTTTTTTTTAGAAATAAACAATTTATTAATAAAGATATTCACAGATAAAAGTGACTTTCCGAATATCCATGTAGAAATTTCTCCTTAATAAAAAATGCTCAAAGGTGTTAGCGTTGTACCCGGAATTTT
>JAGDQP010000468.1:17887-62111 GCA_022664845.1 Lepisma saccharinum | reverse complement strand
TTAAATTTTTTTTTAAATATAAACTTGGTCACCCCCAAATGCAAGGTTCAGTCGGAATCTTATGGGCTGGCTACCAGACTATTATGTTGTGTGTTCATTTAATTTATATATGAATAGTAGTAGTTTCTTCTGTTTTCTGGAAAACAAGGATTCGTGACTTACGCGCTTCTAGCTCTCAGGTACAAATGTATCCAGCCTCCAAGGAATTTACAACACTTCAAGGCAGGTATCATTAGATGAAACTTTCACGTATGAATTTGAACAGCTCTTTCAGATCTTTTTAAATTCCTGTGAACTTAGTTATAACATTGAATAAAATATTTGAAATTATTTTCTATACATTTCAAACTACCGGTAATACCAAGTTAGAAATAAAACTACGTTCTTTACCAAAGAATCAAAGTTTTACTGAACTTTACGGCTTGTATAAATCAAGATTTTAAAATATTGAAAGGAGATATTTCCGTCACTTCAAGATATTAAGATAAAATAAGTGTTTCTGCTGTAAATAGTCCTATTTAACATTAATGGGAAGTATTTATCAACTCCCAAGTTTCCTAAACCACGTGAAATATTGAATCTTTGAGAGAATCTAATCAAATGCTGTAATCATTGTAAAATATTGCTTAGGACTTTAGTGTAAGGCATCAAACAGTAAACATATTTAGAAAGCCACGGTATGTCTTCAAAACGGGGTTTCTGGGCGTTTTGCAGTCCAATTCTTGATAGCTGGGAGGTTGAAAACTTTCTTCTTAAGTGCCTGCAAATTTGGGTAGCTTTCAAGGATATCCGGCTTTACATTCTGCTCATAGTTCTCAACGTTGGCAGCAAAATGAAGGTCAGCCCAAGTCAGCTGGAGAGAGAAAAAGAAACAACATTCAAGTAACAAGTTAGAAACTTGCAACAATAAACTGCTTTTCATGTGGTGTAGGGGAGAGTTTGACTAAACGGGGAGGTGTATATTTAATTTTCTATAGTGTGTGTATCGTAGTAAGCAGCTAACCAGAATGCTTTTCGGCTCAAATGAAACTTTTATCCTTCTACTACACAAAGATATAGTTAAGTATTTCATTACTGTTTTCGTTCCTTTTGGAAATTGCATTTTCCAAGAAAGTCAGTTTTCCCCGTTTTGCCCAACCGGTTTGATAAAATGGGGTAGTCATTTAAATCAATAGTAAATTTCATCACACATCGAAAATCATTAACATGAATCAAGTCAGAGTGGGCTCTAAGTCAATCGGCTCTCTGTTACAAATTTTCGATGCGTCCTCATAAATAGCGTACTTGGTGAAATATACTATAGACTTCATAATAGATAGACTTAGCACGCTTCCCCATTTCTGGCTGCGCTAGAACTAATGTTTTTTTTTGTACAGGAGCACGTGGTTTTAAATCCATCCGCTAGGTTGCTCTGGCATCAACTACATAATAAAATATGAGGTCGATGCCAGAGCAACCTAGCGGATGGATTCAAAATCACGCGCTCCTGTACAAAAAAAAACATTAGATTTTGCGCAGCCAAAAATGGGAAAGCGTGCTAAGTCTATCTATTATGAGGTCTATGAATATACCAACATAATGATTTTACTACTATTTTGACATTTTTAATAATAAAAATTTGCTTAGATAATTTATAATAAATGAAGAAATAAATAACTAACAAAGTGAAATTAAATAAAGTAAAATAAAAATAAAATCATAGTTCCCGAAATTTTTGCGCTATACAACTTTACCCGTTTCAATACACTCGCGCCCGAAATGGTTGGCGCCCTGTTCGGTGATCTCTGATCTCTGTTTATGAGTACAGAAGCTATGAGAACAGTGATGATGATACAGGAAAATAACTAAATATAAATTTAGTAAATTTTGTATTTTGAAGCCATTTTAGTGACTAATAACTTCGGTCCGTCTCGAGTCTATTAGCTGCTAAGTCTCCTCAATCCACAAACATACATGCCCCAACCAGGATTCGAACCCGTGACCTTGGAGCTTCTGGCTTGATGCCTAAACTCACACGACTATCAGGTCGGCTCAGGAAAAGAAGGTATCAGTTAATAAACCACTATGAAAGAAGATGAATAATATACATTCTGTTTTGGTACCGGTAAGTTATACAAAAATTGCAAAATAATTTTGAACATTTCCAAAATAATGTCGTTTTCTATCGTTATACAAAACAATTTTAACTGTTTCAGAATATACCTGCTTCTTCATACAAATAGCGCGCCCCATTTTCCCCAACAGCTTAGCTCCCCATTCTGTGCAACTGCATACATTTTAGAATTTGAAGATGGTTCTGTTCAGCAAGTTGCGCAAAATGAGATAAGCTACCACTGCTATATCTGTACCTGAGAGCTGGAACCGCGTAAGTCCAATTTTGGCAAAAACGTAATTAATGCAGTTTTGTACAGTATTCGGAAGGCTTCACATAATGGTTGCATGATTCTTGTTGTAAACATGTTATAGTAAAAAAAAGAAAAGTTTTATTATGAAGTTTGTTTATTTAGTTTGAATGTGAAAGGAAGTAGTTTATTTTTATTTTTCTCGAAAATAAGGATTTGTAACTTACGAAGTTCTGGTTCTCTGGTACAGATATTAGTATATTACAACTAAATAACTGTAAACATAAGGTGAGATACTTATATTTTGCAGTCCTGGTTAAAAAAAGATCGACATTCGAGCAACAAACTTGATGTTAAAATAAAGGGCCCATTGAGAAGCTAGAGTGAAGGGCTCGCTTGGAAGGATCGGGCTCCCCGCATTGCGGGGTTTTGCGCTATAGTAGTTCTGCCCTGCTGGCAATTCATGGCTTATTCATTTCTTGTGCTTTGTTTCACTAAACTGCGGTTTCAAGTTGTATTTTCACCCAATTCTCTGTTATAGCTATCTTCATTTCGTACCAACGATATACTTGGCATTTATTTTTTAAGCTTATCAGTAAAAGGGGCAAGAGTGGATCTCAGTAAGTGCTTAAAGTTTTTATTGTGGTGACTTTGAAGGCACGACAAATTACGATGAGAATCTGGCAAATTACAAAATGTTCGATGCAAATTAAGTAGGTCATTCAGTATGACACTTTTACCCTAACAATGGTAAGCTTGATTCTCCTATTGTCTTGTAAAGGCTAGAATTGTAATATTTTTATTCAAAACAATACGTACTACTTTTCCTCATATTCTTATTCAACATTTACTCTTATAAAGATAATCACAAACATGCTGTAAAAAGTGGAAACACGAAATGGATGAAAGTTACTACGCTTTATGGAGAAATAGAAGTCGAAAATTAGCGTTTTGTTGTATTTACTCTTAAACGTGGATATAGTGTAAGCCTTTTAGTGAAAAGATTGGTAAAACTAACTCCATTTTAAAGTTTAACATTTTCTTTGTAATAGCTTAACGTTAACTGAAAATGGGTTGAAACTGGCCAAAGTGATTTGTCCGTGAACATTCAACTTAATTTACGCTTAAAACTCAGTCATTTTCTAATCGAAGTGTAAGCTAAACTGGCAATTTTGAGGTTACTATAATCCAGTAACACGAGTAACGTTACTTGCTTGTTACTGAACTCCCCGCCTTTACACTGTGAACAGTAAACAGTTCACTGGTGGACCGAGAACGGCAAGGCGAGCTCAGCTGCCTCCATTCTTTAGATGAACGTTGTGTATCCTATTTTTACAGTGTAGGATGATTTCGCTATGGAGTGGTGTAGAGAAGTGGGACAAAAAAGTTGTGAAAAATGTTCATATGGAGAATTCAACTATTATATTTGGGGAATCAGTGGCGTACCGGAAATGTGTAATGGGGTGAACATGAAAATTTCAAATAGATAAATCGGTTCAATTAACGTTTAGATGGAAATATTACTTAGTTCTAAACAA
Source organism: Lepisma saccharinum (assembly GCA_022664845.1). Lineage (NCBI taxonomy): Eukaryota > Metazoa > Arthropoda > Insecta > Zygentoma > Lepismatidae > Lepisma > Lepisma saccharinum. The sequence continues at coordinate 58,231 of JAGDQP010000468.1, read as the reverse complement.
TTTTCATAGGAAAAATATTGTAATTATCGCAGCTGTTGGGCAATTGCAGTTGATTGGAAAGTTTTGCAACATAGGACGTCCTGGTTCCGTGCTCGTGGCGTACGTACTTCTGGCGAACAAACAAAATTTCTAGCGTACCGAGGTGGGGGTCTTTAAAAGTTCAACGGAAGACGTTGCAAAATATTGTGAAAAGTATGAGACAAGTGGCATTGTGTTTTTTATATCAACTTAACCTAATGTAACGTAATTAATTTTTAATTTAATATTCTCTAAACCACACACGTGAAACGAAAAATAGAGCTTTTAAAACACCAATGTGTTCGAAAATACTCAGAAATAAAACGAAAACATACACATATTAAATAAAACTTGATACTACAGACATTCCAATAATTACAAACTGAAGAATTTACCTCCACAACTATGTTCAGCGATGTGTTCCGAATGCATACTAATGTAGAAGGTGTACAAATTAACTGCCAGCTTGTAGACGACATATTCGAACACGGCGTAGGAAACTTCTGTGCGCATTCGACAAAATTGCATGTGTTATTTCTTAACAGGCACTCCTGATATTCTCCTGCAATTCTATTAATGTTCGAGGTCTGTTGTATACTGTAGACTTGAGGTGTCCCCAGAGAAATAGACCAGTGGGATCGGGTCTGGAGATCTAGGTGGCCATTCTTTTGGCCCCCGTCTACCACTCCAACACCCAGGAATAACCTCATCCAGCAACTGACGGACTACCTGTCCGAAGTGCGAGCGCACCCCATCCTGTTGAAACGTCTGCTTTCCATGGGCAGATTATCTAAATATGAAACAGTGTAACTTCAAGATGATTTTTTACTTGTCCGCAGTGAGCCTTTCATTTAGAAACACGGGTCAAACAAAACCGTTCACATGTGTGGCACACCACACATTTAATCTAGGGTCAGTTTGATGATATGCCTCTACAGCTACATGGGGGGTTTGGCCTGCCCAATACACAGGGTTGTCTATTCACCCTCCTGTTCAAATGTAAACTGCCTCGTCGATGAACATCATATCACTTTCCCGGTTCGGCTGGTGTCTTCGTCTTTCTTCAAACCATTCACAGAACTATGCCCGTATATCAGTGTCATTACCATGAAGTTCCTGTACAAAATGCAAAGGTAGGGATGGAAATGATTGGAGGATAGTATACTATACACGGATGATTGATGGATACCGCATTCCTGTTCCACCTTTCTCGTTGACCGTGTTGGACTAACACACAACTTTGCTATTACATCAGTTGATTTTGACTTGCCTGTTGCTGTAGCTGGCAGTCCAGAACGTGATTTGTCGTGAATACTGCCGGTGGTCATAAACCGTTTCAGTAAACAAGTAGAACTAAGTAATATTTCCAACTAAACAATAATTGAACCGACTCTCTACTTGAAATTTTCATAAACTTTGGTAAACTTTATTTTATATGGGCCAGTCTAGTAACTGTTGACTACGGCACGTCACGATTATCCGTCACGTTCTAGTTAAAAGACGCCCGTGCCGAGACCTTCGAGTCGTTAACCTAACGGCTACCCGATCGGTTTGAAATTTCCATGTTGACCCCCTCACACGAATTTCCGGTACGCCACTGATTCCCCAAATATGATGGTTGAATTCTCCGTCTGAAATTTTCATTAAAATTTTTTGTTCCAGTTTTCTACACCTAGTGTTTTGAGTTATTACAAATGGACTACGTTGGTGCCGTAATACTGTTCCTACAACAATAGCACTTATCGGAAAGGCGATCAATTTCCTGCGGAGTACCGCAAGGTTCAGTCTTAGGACCACTTTTATTCCTGATATATATTAACGATCTCCCCTATATGATTCATCCAACTAAAACCACACTGTACGCGGACGACACAAATATAATATTGAAAGCTAATAATCATGAAATAATCAAAGACAACTTGAATGAGACTATGTCAAAACTGACTAACTGGGTCAGAGTAAATAGACTAAAAGTTAATGGTGAAAAGACACAAATAATAAATTTCCACCACTCGCGTAACAAACACGCGCAACCAACAATGATTAGAATTGCAAACGAGGCAATAGAATTCGTAAAATCAACTAAGTTTTTGGGTCTATGGATACAAGAAAACCTATCCTGGGATAAGCACATATCAGAACTTAGCAAAAAACTAAACCGTGTTCAGTATGCAATTCTGGTTCTTAGAAATGTACTCAACGGATCTACCTTAAGAATGATCTACTTCAGTTTATTTCAGCCACACCTAATGTACGGCATTATATTTTGGGGCAATGCAAGCAAAGCCAATATCATATTTAAAATACAAAAGCGAGTTATTAGAATCATGACACGTGCTAAACCTAGAGAACATTGCAGGCCAATCTTTAAAAAGCTCTGTATACTTCCACTACCTTGCCAGTACATACTTAACATACTTGTATTTGTTAAGAAACACCTAGAAGTTACGCTTAATTTTGTAGGGGACCAACACAGTTACTCCACTAGAAATAAATACAATTTCTCCTTAGTGGAACATCGTACTGTCTTGTATGAAAAGGGATGCAAATATACTGGTATTGTTTTGTATAATAAACTTCCTAGCTGTATAAAGGCTCGAAACTCTCTTAATCAATTCAGAAAAGAACTACAGTCATTTCTACTATATCATTGTTTTTACTCCATAAAGGAGTACATGGAGTGCTAAGTATTTTTTTTGAAACGTTGAATTATAAAGATATATGCAAAAAAAAAAAAAAAATACTGGAAATGTAACTATTGCAATGTATTAATTAGTAACAGAAGTGTTATACACTACAATTCCTGTATATATTATGTAATTATTCATTTATTTTAAATATTTTCTACATTCTTTTTTATGTCTTGTAGCATCCTAGTTTCTATTATATTTTTTCGTTCATCTATGTATAATTATCTGTTATAATTACTGACATGTTCTATACCATTGTACATAATTGTATGCTTATGGTCAACAGAATGAAATAAAATCTAATCTAATCTAATCTAATAAGCTATTGTAGCTCCCAAACTGTACAAAATATCGAGAAATATTTTCTCCCAAAGTTGTTTTGTTTTCAATGCTCATTCCAAAAATGCTAAAAATTTCCCGTTTCCATTTGAGATTTTCAAGTTGACCCCCCTCACACGTACTTCCGGTACGCCACTGATTCCCCAAATATTATAGTTGAATTCTCCATATGAACTTTCATCACATTTCTTTTGTTTCACTTCTCCACACCATTCCATAGCAAAATAATCTCATGGCGCCAGTCTTTTGAATCATTCTGTATATAAATATTCACAAGATTTGATTGATTGGGAAATAAGTTAATCATAATTACCCTTTATTTTTGTTATGTTTAGAACTCTCTAAAAGCTTTGTAATCAAAAGAGCTCAACTAATCTAACTGACTGATTTGTAATCAACAAATTTCTTACTCTTCCACCAACAAAAAATCCTCCATTCTTCTTCACAGTTTCCTCAAACTTAGGCAGGTAAACGGGAAACACATTTTTCAACAGGTTTTGTTTCTTCTCTTCTTTATTCTCAGCCTTTTGGTCGTGAACGAAATCATCAACAGCTGAAAAAAAATATGTTCCGATTAAGGGATGATAAAACATTGAATAAATAATACGAGGGCCATTCCATATAATTTGCAATACCGGTACGCAAAAACTATAGGAGATAAAGCTATGCCCTTTCTTCACGTTACAGGAACATTGAAGACAGGAGAAACTTCATCGCTCGATCTCTGATTTTCGTGTAAGTGTGACATTTGTGATCGAAAGTGTGGACATTCTAGTTGTTGCAATGGAGATATCACACAAAGCAATCCGAACCATGATTTACTATGATTTTCGCGTTGGCCTAAGAAGGAAAGACTGTCACAAGAGGTTGAGGTTAGCGTTTGGGAACGTCGCTCCAGTATATACGACAGTGTTTAGATGGTACGAGGACTCTCAAAGCGGTCGGACGTCATTTGCAAAATGAAGCCCGTGAAGGAAGACCTCCGTGCTCAACAACGTCGAATTTAGTGGCTGATGTGCAAGACATGGTCTCCAAAGATCCAAGATGTGCCTATGCAATGATAGAGGAGGTCCTAGGCATTGGATCTTCATCAATGCACGCAATTTTACACGAACAACTGCATCTGAAAAAGGTAGTTTCTCAGTGGGTACCATATCAATTGTAGGATTTCCAAAAAGCAGAGAGAGTGAGAATTGCTCGTGAATCCTTAGATATGTTAAACCGAGGTGGACACCAGATCATTTCTAAAATTGTTACAGATGGTGAAACCTACATACCATTTTATGACTGCCCCACTCGCCAGGAAAGCTGCGTAAATGACCCGACACCAACAACCATGAAAAAACAACGAGCAATGAAGAAAGTCATGTACGCTGTGTTCTTCCGTAACACTGGTTTAGTCGCAGGTGTTAGGTTACAAGAACAGGAGACTGTTACAATAAAATGGTTCATAACAGTGTTTACCCAAAGTCTTTACATTTTTTTTAAATCCGAGGTCTACTCTTCCACCACAATAATGTCTCCTCGCACACTGCAAAGCAAACAGTGCAGTATCTGCAAGCTAATTATGTCAAAATACTTCAGCATCGCCTCCTATTTCCCCTGATTTGGCTATGTGTAACCTCTGGCTGTTCTTTAACCTTAAAAAGCATTTGAGGTGACGTCGTTTTCACTCAGAAGACGATATTGAAGCATCAATCATGAACTTTTACAACAGTATTCCAAGACAAGAGTGGCGCCGGCTTTTGACTTGTGGCAGGAGAGATTACAAAAATGCATTGGTGCTGCAGGGAATTACTTTGAACATGTGTCAAAAAGGTTTGTTCAAAAGACGTATAGTTCTCCCGTATTGCAAAACTTTTTGAGTGGCCCTCGTAGATAGTTTAATACCAAAGGTAAATATACTTTTGAAAATTATTAGGTTAAATCGTTTTTATTTATATACAATGGAAATATTTATATGACTTCGGAAAAGTTCTGATATAAGTGAGCTCAAAAGGAACTTGAGCGCATTGAATTCAATGCTAACTGTTGTCACAAAGTTTGATAAATCTTATGCAAAGGCACGTTGATACTATTTGGATGCTTTGTACATTCACTGAAAGCTTTGTAAATTTTATATTTCTTTGTAAAAGTGATATATTGCCTTCTTTTTAAAAGTTATCCTGAAATCTTTTAATAAAGAAAAAATGTTAACTATATGCTGAGCAATAAACTGTGACATATTTTTCTAGGCTTTACTGTCATGTTGACCAACGATTCAAACACTTGACCAGAGTATCTATTTTAACTAACACATTTTCCGTGCCGCGGACAGGGAAGAAAGTTGAATTCTGGCCAGTGTTTAAGTTCTTTAAAATTTGAATATTGTGGTGGCCATTTGTAATCACTGATGGCCTCATATAATATGTTTTATTGACGTTAACATAAATTACATTCATGTTACATAAAAGTGCACCATTATCCTTGCCCGCGCCATTTTTCTACTAGGAACAGAACTTAAAAGAGTAGATTGCGGAAAGAACACGGCGAACGACCAATGGCACACTCCACAATATGTGGTGGCGTCGTATGAAACAAACTGCAGTACGTACGACGGCGTGCCGAAAATGCACTCGTGGCACTAAGATAAAATACAAAATGTTGGTAAGCGGCAGCACTGCCCTAATACAGGTAAATTTGAGTATTTAGAGTCAAGAACTGGTGGCCAAAATTGGCCACCAGGTGTGACTCAGTGTGGCCAAATCTTTTAATTGGTGACAGTGGCGCGCCAATTTTGCATATTTTTTTAACCCTGCTTGCGGGCAGTCTAATTATCTTTATTATATAATTATCTTTAAAATTATCAGGTGAATTGTCTTTAAAATGTGAATATCAACTATAAGGAGAGGGATCTCACAGTTAGGAGAGTGGTATTGTAAAGTCAGCGCTCGAATTTAGCGGTGGACCACTGGCCAAGTTCCAGTAAAAATTTCCAAGGACTAGTAACTAAAAAATATCAGTGGTCCTTTGGGCCAGTGCTTTCTAAAGTTCCAATATATTAATAAATGTACCTGTAGGCTGTATTTAACGTTTTATCGAAGTGCTTTTTTCTGTTTTCAAAAACAAAAATCGTGAAATCCCAGAATTTTAGGAACGAACATATCAGCTGATCCCAATCAAGGCCTAAAAGACGGGAAACATAACTCGTATGCAACGGATACACCGTCACGTAACTCGCGGATACGTATTTTAGTGTGTATTTTCAAAGTTTAACAATTTATCTGAATTTCCCCCTCAATTCCGTAGAGGGTAATATTTATAGGACTTATCTGCTCCTCCTCTTATTGATAATTGGTTGCATTAAATAAACAGTTTATTAGTTTATTATTCTGTAAGTTCACAAGTTTTGATTACTTGGCAGTAAACAGATGATAAAGATACATGTGTTAGTTACGCAGTTCTACATGGTAACGCCAGGTTGAAGGGTATGTCGGAGGTGTATTGCCTAAAGAGTACCATTTCTGAACTCATCGCAGCACAGTATCTGTTTTGTTGCCATTGCTAATAGCTAGGTAATTAAGTGTGGTCTAAAAGCATGAGAAAATAACTGTAACGAATGCAGAACGCATTAGTTCCATAAAAGTGAAAATTTTTGCACAATTTATGTCAACTCCGTGAAGTTATAATTATTTTAAAATCAATATACAGAATAATAGTGAGTTTTAACCTAAAATCCTTGAAAATGATATTGTTTAGAACTATTGATGCTAGTCACAGTGTGATCGAAGTTACTGAGTTTTAACTTAAGTTCCATACAACATCAGGAGTATGTTAATGTCTATAAGATCGTTGGGAAATCAACATCTAAAAGAGGGCACAGGCACTTCCTTCAATCGCAAAATTTAATCGCACTGATCTTCTTTTGGTATTTATTCTGTGTTTATCAGACTAAGCAATGTTGCAAGAATAACATTTTATTTGGACATTGAAAGATTTCGAAATCTGTATCCTCAGAATGTATATGTTTTGTTAATATTGTTTTAGAGAATATATATAAAGCACATATACATTCAGATATTATCAACGAACCTTCACGAAACAAAAGTCTTTTCAATTATTTTCTTGCTTATATAAACCTCTCATTTCCACTTTATTGGTTTCACGCTTAGAAAAAAATTCATTTCATGGAAAAAGTTAAAATTTCATTTTTCTTTAAAAAATAATAGCAATTTTTCTATTTAATTTGCATTTATGGCTGTACTGGGATAATGTCAAGGTTCGTCTCACGTCAGAGATGTGACGTCTCTCAGTGAACATAATTATGGGGAAAGGGGTAGGGAAATTAGAGGTGAGAGCATATATTATAGCTAAGATTCCGGAATGCGTTCATGCATACTGAAAAAAGTATGGAAACTTACAACTCACTTTGTCCAAACAAAAGGACAGAGATGCCACGAGGGGGTTGAGAAGCTTCAGTTAAGAACTGCTTCAGAAAGCCTTTGAAGGATTTTGGTGGCCACTGAATGTGTGAATTTTTGTTTTGTGGCACCACAGTGTGTGTGCATTCTTGTTTTGTGGCCACTGAGTGTGTGAATTCTTGTTTCATAGACACTGAATGTGTGAATTCTTGTTTTGTGGAACCTAAGTGTGTGAATTCTTCTTAAAATACTAAATGAACTAATCAACTTCAAAGGACAGGACCTGCAGCTTTCGGTAAAATGGATTCGAAACCACTCACTGTCAGTTCAATGGAGACCCACGATACTTAAACCCATGACCACGTGTGCACAGAATTCTGCCATTTTTTGTTATATATTGAAGATACTCGATGCGAAAAAAATGAGTTTATCAGGACATGGTTTTATGCACAAGAACGAATCGTGAAAACGTAATTTCGAAAGAAACGTTCAAATCTCATCTTCAGAAGGACATCTCATATACCTCACACTTCTTGTAAATATTAGCTATACAGGGTGTCCGAAAAATCCTGTCACGTCAATTTTTAATTGTGATAAGAGGTGAACAAAACGCGGCATCTGAATAAGAGTAGCACACAAACAATGGGGCATCATTGGAGCTATTTTTCCGATGAATTTCTATATTGCACTATCGCAAATCAGAGAAGAAATGACTCTAAAATGTGGAAATAAAATAACGACAAAAACCCTCATTTTGCTTCACAACCTCTAAAATACTGTGACTTGAGTACTGTTTCTATGTTTTTAAGTTCAGTTCAGTGGCGGATGAAGAGAGGGGACGCAGGGGAATACTTCCTTTTTTATAGCATTATTTCAACAATTTGTCTCAGAAAAATCTTCGAATTGTTTCCGGACAAATCTAATTTACCTAGAAATATCAATTTGGGGGCTATCAGTATCATATTCCATGGCGAAACTTGGCAATATAAAGGAAAATATGATAAAAGAAGGAAAGAAAGATTCACGGAGAGACAATAGGCATAGTTAATAAGTGCGTTTACCTAGGGCACCTCAAAACATCAAATGCCAAGATTACCTATGAAATAAGTAGATGTAAAACTGAATGGAGATCTTTTGGAAGACGAACTTTATTTTCAAAAGCGAGCTACCAACTTGTCTGAAGTGTAAAGTTTATAATCAATGTGTCTTATCTATGATGTTGTACGGCTGTGAAACATGGACGTTGAATATGTAAACGACTCAAAGATTGAGAGTTACACAAAGATCAATGGAGGAATTCATGCTAGGAATAAATAGCTAGGAGAGTCAGGAAGACAAATGAATGGATTCGCTCAGACACAAAGGTAGAAGATGTAATCAAGGCTGTGAAGATGAAGTGGGGATGGACCGGTCACGCAGCTGGTTGAACAGATGGAATATGGACGACAAATGTTCTACATTGGATTCCCAGGCCTCGGTGGCTCAATGGGAGGGCGCTAATCTCTGGTGCGTGGGTTCGATCTTTGCTCATGTCATGTAGGCTTTGTAGTGGACAAACACCATGTGAGTGTTTTTTTTTGTGGTTCTCCCGTTTCCCCCCACTTTCTTAATTCCACTAATTGACCCATCATCACAAGCCAAAAAGTTACCTAATGGCTTTAATCATTAAATTAAATTGATTTCCAGAGAAAAGAAACGGTCTAGATGATATCCAAATGCAAGATGGATGGATGAAATCGAGGTTTTCAGAATCAACATGGAGGATAGCATTTAACTGAGGTGTGTAGAAAGAAAAACGGAAGGTCTTTATCCAGCAGTGGATAGAAAACTGATGAATATGATGATGATGATAAATAAATTTACAGTTAAAGAAATTACTTAGCGGAAAAATATTAAAAATGACCTTGTCTATTCCAGCTGCACCCCATCCTCACGAAAATCCTGGATCCGACTCTGGTTCAGGCGATGTGGAACTTTCGAAGTAGGTCGATTTTTTGTGTTTGACGTGGGGTGACAGGAAATAAAATTTTTATAACGTCCAGTACGAAATCATTGGGTTTAGAGAATTTATTGGCAACTGGCAACACTGAGCACCAAAGAGGTCCATGTGATGTACGATGGGTGGCAAAACAACATAACAACGAAATTAACGAAAAATAAAGAACGTTTTATTGCGGAAAATACTGATACTTGCTTACACACCTGCCTGGTTGGCAACACTGCACCTCACTGCAATGAAACAGTTTTTGTTAATTTTATTATTTTTTTGTATGGACCAGTAGTTTTCCTTGGCAAATTAATTCATTTACTAATTATTTAACACCCATTTTGTACATTTCAACAGTTCAAAACTGAGATTAATACTTACAATTCCTTTCCAAATCAATTTGAATCAGAACATGTGCTGTCTGTATCTTTCGAACGTCAAATAAACTTCTAACTTACTGGCATCTTCCCAGTCCTTGAAAAAAAATGTCCCCATCCGTGAGTATCAAAAGCAGTGGCGGTTCTAGAGGAAAAAAACGGGGGGGGGGGGCAGCTCTCAACGTTGCATATTATATATATAAAATGTTTCTATTTTGAAGCTGTCCTGCTGTCTATAATCTACATTCTCTTTCTTTCCTCTTTTGCCTTCCCACCATTCGTTCCAATGAGTTTTTCAGTACAAGCTCTTCTCAGACAACATTATTTCATAATGAAAGCCTATTTTACATCTATTATTTTTGTACCGAAGTCTAGTGCCCTACCCATCAGGCTACAGAGAAGCTCATCAGTGCATGGAATTTATGGAATTTACAGAGGGAAACTTATAGTTAACTGCCAAATTTACACTGGATAAAATGACTTGATTGGATTTTACACTACATAAAACGGCATTAAGAGTCCCTCCCTCTACACACACACACTTAAAAATCTATAAATACCACACTGGATATATTATATAATTCAACACCAATTTAGACCTAAATAAGATGATTAAAAAAAACAGCAACAAAGATTTCTACTTTTTATTTGTAGGTCGGACTAGAATTTCCTATATTAGTTTAATATAACTCGTAAGATGTAAGTCGGACAACGATTAGCGTTCTGTCGTTTTCGGTATAAGCTAGTGGTGGTATAATTTCGAAAAAACACCGCATTGCCTATAAGCAATAAATCAAATTTTTAGATGATGTGGTCTTCCCTCTGTTACAACGTTGTTGTTAGTGAAGACTTCTAAAAGGTTTTAAAAACAAAAAAATACTGCGTTACATAACCAAAAAACAATAAAATAACTACTTGAAACTTGTTCTAAGAAATTAAAAGACCGTTTTAAACTCGATAAAATGCAGTTTCTAATATACACAGTGTCCTTCCCCCACCCTATGTTTATAGAAGCAGCTTATCATGGTACACTTCATTTCATGTTCAAGAATCGATAACATTAAACTTTTTGCAAAATAATATTAATTATACTAAATATTTCAAAACAATTGAGGATATTAGTTTATCTTCACTGCAAGAAACTGGGGGCCTAGGCCCCCCCGGCCCCGGCCTAGAACCGCCTCTGATCAAAAGATTCAAATGCAGTTGTATAGACATCCATTGTAAATCACATGGAGCTCTTTGGTGCTCACAGCATTGCCAGTTGCAAAAAAAAAAAAAAAATACTTAAAAAACTACGATTTTGCGCTGACGTCATAAAAAAGTAAATTTACTGTTATCCCACATTGCAAACACCACACATTCGCCTAGTTTGTTACTTCAACATCCGCGGAACTTAGAGACAAAAATACTCAAATCAAAACAATTTAGAGTGGTCGTCAGGCAAAATGAGGCTTTCCGTCAATTTTTGATTTCCTTCCATCTTTCTGGATCCATCCCTCTCTGACTTGTGTTAGATATGTAGTATGTTCGGGAAATATGTATGACATTATTTATGTGCAATACATTTGCTACGTTTTGTTCTCCAAGTACAGTTCAAATTTGACGGAACAAGACTTGTCGGGCATCTTGTACTTCTTGAATGTAAAACTGATGGAACTTGAGAAATTGTAAAATAAGTGTATTTCATTTTTCACGTTGTAAGTGTTGGAAGAATTTGATCGTAATTAGGATACTTATAACTCCAGTATGATGCTATTGCATAGCACTATATTAAACTGTTAAAACACAATTAAAAGCTCGTCTACAATTCCAAATGTTTTATTATTAGTAGTAGTTGTTTGATTAGAAAGCTTCGTAAAACTAGAAATGGTTAATGACTGATGATGAAAGAACATTCACAACATATACCTACTTTAAAACACAACAAAAGCTTTATCTTCAACATCTTATTACTTATGAGACTGACAAGTAAAATCATACTTTAAAATATTCCTTAAAATATCCTCGTGAAGTTATTTTCAACTGAGTACACTTAATTACGTAATAAAGGCATTTGTTCAGTTGTCTGTAATTCAAATATAGTTGTCTGTAATTAAAAACTAGATGTAAACACATGTTTGACCACAAAGAGTGTAACTCACCCTGACTCAAATCCACGAATGTGTCAACCAGAGCATCGATTTGCAAATTTTCCCAATCATCTTTGCCTACCAATTTGTACTTCTTAGCTAGGCAACGCTCTATAGCCACTGACTGGTTCACCTTCTTTCCGTCAACTTCAAGCACTGGGAGTTTGCCGTATGGCATTTCTACGAAAATAAGAGTAACGCAGAAACATATGGTTAGATTAAAGGATTAAAGTTGAGTAAAATATTATTTGATTCCGGTTTCGTTGAATAGCTTAGTTTCTACTATAGGATGAACTTCATGCATTTTTCAAGGTTAAGTTTAAAGCGTAATGTGCTCTCTGAGCGACGTAACGCAGGATGAAAAGGATTGTGGTTCAGTAGGGTAGGTCTTATAAAATACATGACGTATTCCGACACATGATAGAAAATGAAAGACCTTGTTGAACAAACGTGATGTGAGGGTGATTGCTATATTTCTTCAGAAGTGCTGCTGCAACCAAAAAAAAATATGGGGTTGAAGATGAGAGAACAGTGCACTCATGATCGATATAAACAACTATTTCAAATGCCTACAAGCTGACGACACCAACGTTGTAGAAAGGTCAGAATCAGGCCATACGTACGTCTGTCTATTACTAATAAGGAAGGTCTGTTTGACTGACTACACGACAAGTACCTGGTGCCTGGATATTGTAGCTTCACAGACCAGCATAGTTCGTCACCTTGGCTTTGACATCCAGATGCTCTTATCTGGCGCTCCGCGATGTACTACGCTCAGTGCGTCTCTTACTGCAACAATGTTTTCCGGGCTACGTATTGTTCTTACGTGTCCTGGATGCTTTTTGGATAATGTAGAACCTGTTTGTTCGAGATTCTAAACCCATTTCTTTATTGCATGGGCTGAAGTCACCGGATTGTGGCGAATTACGGACCGACGTTGAAACAACTGCTGGTTTTCAGAAAAACTGTCATCATTCTTGTAATACGCCTTCAAAGTATGTTGTTCTCTTGTCTACCTCTCCATGGGAACTAAATGCCATTGTACTGTGAACATAATGACGGTGTTTTGACTTCCTTCTCTACAATAGCGACAATTTCAAAATTGTCCGTTTCTTTGGTGGACCCTGTATCTCTAAGACTGAATATTGCACTTTGTTAATATTAGATGCAAACTAATAAATATTTACTTTCTTCAATTATAGTCCAGCCACTTTAGGGTAAAATTCCAATAACCTGGAAAAAATTGCAACACGAATGATTCTTTTTGCATTATACTCTAAAAAGTGTGTATTTTAACATAGTCAATACCATTGATCAGGACCCGGGAAATTAGTTAAAATCCAAATGACGGCTGAATTTACCAATTTTCCATAATTATGATGTTTATACCAATATTGACTCCAATTTACCTAATATTCTTGTTTGTATTATTCCTTATAAAGCGTGCTTTTAAACATACTCAAAATCCCCAATAATCGCGCCCCGAAAATCAATCAAAATCCAAGAGGCGACTGATTTTTTTTCCCCAACTTTTGCCAACATTCCTGCGCAATATCCTGGCGGATCTTGGACACACAGAAGACCGTGGGTGGCTGCCTCATTAGCGAAGAATTTCCCATGAAGGTGGTTGTCCAAGGAATGAAAGAGGCGATAATGTGTTGGCCCAACCCACACATCACCGGACGTCCCTCGGATGTCCAAAATACGTCCCGAATGTCCGAAGAGATCCGGGATATCATGGGACATCCATGGGATGTCCGTTGGACATCCGAAACAGGACGTCCAAATTATATCCATCCCGGATATCCCTCGGACATCCTCTTTATGTCCTACAATGTCCAGTATTTTCCTTCCAGAAATAAGTGTGAAGATAGACTCAGAGACGAAAAGAAATAATTTTGGGAAATTGGAGAAAATATGTACTACCTTTACTGGATGTGCTCTCTGAGCATTGTGGTAGAACTAATAATTTGGGAAAATCTGCTATTTAATTTTGTCTAAAATACTCCTATTTTATTAATTGAGAAAGTTGGTGTTTCATGCGCGTGAGTTTGCTTCACATTCAGAAGGTTCCGAGTTTAAGTCAGAAACTGCATGTCCACCTTGGCTGAGATTTCCCAGTTTTCGGCAGTCCTTCGAAGTACCGTGGTGGTTCTCGATTAATGGTGGTGTCGCTTCCCTGTTATTCCTTATTAAAGGTCAATTTCCAGATGCTAATATAAAAATTCAGATAAATATGTGTGGGCTAGAGTTATTTTGGTGTTTTATGAGTATGAAATGCTATTTTTAACTGCAGGCTTGGAAAGATATTTGGCAAGGAACCTGTAAATTTCTTGCGAAACCTGAAATCAATTTGCCTATTGGGATTTTAGGAAAGTAGCTATCAGAAACGGAATCTGATCGTCATTTGTTGAAACGTTATTGGTGAATGGGAAATGCGCTTTCATTTGTTTTTGTTTATTCCAGCCGAGGGAGTAGGTTTATATATTTCGTGTAACGTTTTTATTTTAAGAAAAACTGAAGAATTGCAGTGACGATATTAGTTTATAGGAAATTGCTTATATTCACTTGAGTTTCATTTAACTAAATCTGATGGGTCCAAGAGTGATTCGGTTAAACGAAAATTCGGTTAGGCTAGAAACATAGTGATTGACATACTGTAGTTTGGTATTGTACAACACGTTAATAGAGCGACTTATTTTAAAATGAACAATTTTTCAAACATAGGTCTACCACTGTAATGTTAAAGTACAATACAGTACAGTACACGCTACTGAATTTACAAAGAACTTAAAAAAAAAAACAGTGTCTTTTCTTATTTTTGGCTTTCATTATTGACCGTAAGAGTACCGTTACCTACTCTATTATACCGGGTGAGCTAATTATCTATAGAACGTTACCGGCAAGGCCACTTTTAAGTTCACGGAATGTTGTGCTAGAGTGTGCTAGAATGTTGAAACTTGGAACGTTTGTTCCTTTTCTCCCCCTTACCTCACAACTTAAGGCGCTACGACGACAAACGCATTTTACCGGTATTTCTTCACTATATATGCACTCCAACACCCATATAATGAAAATCACTCTACGCATCACTTTTAATTGCTTTTCCCACTTGGAATCTTCGCTAACGATCTCTCTTACGTCGTAGTATTTATGCATTTTGAAATTCTAGACACTTCAATGACATAGGGCTTCGTTAGGCTAGAAAAGTCAGATTGTTTTTTAAACTTGTCATTTAAAATTCTACACATTTGACTGACATATGTTTAGTGTGGTTACGTGTGCTTAGGTTAAATGAGGTGAGGTGTGGTTAGGTTAGTTTAGGTTATATTAGGTTAGCTTAGGTTAGGTTAGTTTAGGATAGATTTAAGTTAGGTTAATTCAGGTTAGGTTCTGTAGGTTAGATTAAGTTAGAATAGATTAGGTTAGACTAGGTTAGGTTGGTTTAGCTTAGGTTAGTTTACATTATCCCTCGTACACTATACAATGCAAGTCATATTTAATAGGCGTTCATTTTTGTAAGAATTTGTCCGATTTACGAAACTGGCCTGCAACTGAACTATCTGTAAAATATGAAAAATTACCACATTGTGATGGGTTTGCAGTATTTCCTCTCTTGCACTGCTATTCCTCTTAAGATATATATTATTCATTTGTGTTAAGACAATGAGAGTGAGTTAGGCGCCCACTTATGTTTTAAGTTCACACATGCTCTGTAGGATAAACAACGCTTAGCGTATACCGTGTCTTTTATGATTTGTAACCTTGTGTTGATCACATTGCATTGAATTCAAGGGGTCGTATGTTCCAATTCGCTGTACTGTATTTATTTATCCGGTCATACTGTATTTATCCGGTGATAGAAGCTATCTGAGTTAGTAATAAACACCGACCGAGTAAACGTCTTCAAAGTAGCATTGCGAATATACTTTTTTTTAATGACAGGAACTCTTCTGGCGTCCGTGAAACAACTTGGGGATAGAAATTTTCATGTCAATTTTGCAGTACAGTTACTCCGTTACCGGGCCTGAATGGCACATTTATAGAAATTATGAATTCGTTGCTGTCCGGTGGACATGTCTATACAGATCCTATAAATGTACGTTGCTGACCTAAAAAGGGCATCCGTAGAATGTCGAAAAGTCGTGCTTACGGATGTCCGATGACATTCGTATTTGTCCTTTAAATATCCGCTGCGGATCTAAAAAGGACGTCCGTAGAATGTCCTAAAACTTTGCGTACGGATGTCCGATGGACATCCCTACATCTCCTAAAAATGTCCCTTTCGTACCTAAAAGGACGTCCGTCGGATGTCTACAGGAGTTGCGTATGGATGTCCTACGGACATCCATTGGACATCCGCGGGACCTTTTTCGGACATCCTATGGACATCCGACATGTCCGCCAAGGATATCCTAAGGATATCCATGGGATGTCCGTGTGTTGTCTGGGAAGGTCCAGGGAGTGCGGTGGATTGTACACTGTCTCCCAGACAAGACGCTGTACGGAATCCCTGATCGCATACCGTCTGGCATTACAGCCTTGCGATTCACCAATACTGGTTCTTTCTGCTGCAGTGCCTGTTGCGCACGTTCCAACTGCTGTGAGCACAGGTCCGTAGTAATGGTTTGACCCGGTGGTAGCAGCTCGTAATGTATCACTTTTCGACTAGTCCACCAGATACAGAGTATGCAGGGATCCCGCAGCATGTTTTCAATCACGTCTGATAACTCTGTAGCATGCTGTAGAGTGATCATCTTGTCAATTACACGAACAGCTTGCTGTAACAGCATGCTACCAGCAGCATGCTTGTACGTGTAATAGCACACTTACAAAGAAACATGGTCCAACAAATGAACCTAATAAAGACCGAAAGAAAAATTTCGGCGAATCCATCACGTGATGCTGTAAAGAACGATTAGATAAGTGATCGTATTTAGCGAGTACAGTATCTTATATCTGATCTCCACGCAGTTTGAAAAAAAAAATCCAGGCCATGCCGAAATAGCCTCACAAAAATTGGTTTTGTATTATATTTAGAAACCAGTTCGTTTAACATAAAATTCTTTACGAAGGAACATCCAGCTGTAGTAAGAACATAATAATAATAAAGTTTTCTTCAAAACGTAAAGAAAGCGGACCGCAGGGATTTAAAAAGATAAGTTCAGCCATGCCGAAGGAGTTGTGGTAAATTATACTTTTTTGTATTTTACAAACTAATAATGCCTTAACAATTTATATGTGGTTATACATCATTTTACAAATAATCCAAAAATTCTAATTAACTTTTGTATTGCGTTTCTAAATTTATTTTGTAACCCATTTCAAAGACCAGGTTGAAATAAAATTTTATTTCTAAAAAGATAACTTTTCACTAAACAAATATATAAAAATTCACTACATTAGGCACAAAAAAACACGAGGATCAAAGTTTAGATCTATTTACAATCTTTCATTTAAAAAAAGAATGTCCAAATGGGATGAAAAATGGCTGGGAAACTTTTCGTTAAAGGATAAGCGCATCAACTATTTTGAATCCAATATAGCGACTAAACGATCAAGGAGTAAGTCATGTGACCAACAGTTTTTACATTCTATTAACAACTTAAATAATCTATGAAGTCAAAGTTAGGGTACGTGCACACGAAAAATGAACTACTTGACTAAATAAAAAATGAATTGTAATCATTTTTTCCTTGTAAGTCTATGTAAATCTTACGCTTAATGTAAAATCATAGCAGTGCATATAATATAAAATCATAATATTATTAGTACAGTTATTTTGTATTTATTGGGTCGGAGAAAATGGTTGTTTCAAAATTTTGTTAAGCAAGCATCTCTAAGAAAAAAAAAATCCAACATTTCATAAATGTATATTTTGATGTACATTAGTAAAAATACGAAAATACATCTTGTTTTCTTATTGATTTTCCGGGGTACGATCATTGGGGATTTTATGTATATTTAAAATCACGCTTTGTAGGGACTAGGCAATCATGGAAACAAGAGTATTACGTAAAATGGAGTCAGTATTCGTATAAACAGATCATGATTACGAAAACGATGGTAAATTCAGTCGCCATCTTGGATTTTGACCGATTTCTTGGGTCCTGATCAATGGAAATTTTTAGTAGGTTAAAATACACACTTTTAGAGTAAAATACAATATGACTTTATTTGTGTAATTCATTTTTGTTGCAATTTTATCCAGATCAAAGTGTATTTTGACTTATCTAATAGTAAGGAATTACGTTGTGTGTTAGTTAATTGTAAAATTTTCAAAATAAGAAAATACTATCTTGGCCAGATTAATTAATATGTACATTATGTTAGGAAGGTAGCCTACAAGCAGCGGAGATATTTATGTTTTGCTTACACTTGTTGCTTTATACAATGTAAAAGTAATATTTCATACTAATTCAAAGAAATTAAATTACACAAGATTTGCCAACTGAAGTTAGAAATTCTTAATAGGTTCATTCTTTTAATGAGAAGCAAACGTAATTTAATAATAAAAAAGGATACAGGACTTAGAAAACAAATAAAAAAATAGAAAACATCACATTATGGCTATATTCTTTTGGTAATAATTTCTCAATATATTACGTAAATCTTAAAAGCAAGCGGTTTCACAAGAAAGTTTATTCAAAAACATACCGTTGTCGGGATGAAAGGAGTTTGAGAATCTTAAAAGGTGCAAATCTATGGTTGGATGTTCTCAGTACATATAACAAACACTATTCTGCTGCGTGTCGGAGAGCCTTATGTTCTTCAACACGCATCAGGAGATAACCGCTTTGAGGTACAGTGGTTGGAGATGCAGTCCTTGAGCTGCATCTCACCTTTTATTGTTCGAATCGGGTAATATCAGGAAACTTACCAGCTATCGGAATAAGACGAGGAGACACACATACATTTTACAGTTTTTATTATAAAACTAAAGAGTTAAATATGTAATAACAAAATAAAACAAGGAATGTGAGATATTTACATAATAAAGGTTATCCTATCTTTAGCAAGTTTCAGAGCATGTCCTAAACCAAAGGTAGAAATCGTGGCTTGAAGAGCCTTACCGTATTTAGTCTGAAAACTGAACATTTTCAAGTCAATCACGAATCACCTAATTGCAAAATATCTACCTAAATCGGGATGCAGAGTCTGCAACAGGCGTTCTTTACAGTTTAAATAATGTTTCGAAATAATAAGACATGCTAAGTTGAGAAGGAATTGGACCTTACAAAACTAAAGAAATCACTAATCTGTTATAACGCCATATCCGGAATCGCAGTGGTGGTCTTCTAGTTGTCGGGCAAGGTTCGGGAACACCACAAGGAGGACGATTCAGGGGAGTATTCGGTTTCTATACTCGATAAAAAGGTGGGACACAAAACCGGTTCTGACTATACCATGTCACGCGATGCCTGCATCACCATCCGCAAAACATGACCAAATATGGACACGGTTTATGGCTAGTCGCATGACTAGTTGTTTGTTATTACGAATACATTCCTATGTTTGTACACATCATTTCCTTTGTTGATCATGAACTGCCTGTTGTTGTCATACTGCATCCGGTTATTACAACCACGCTTTGATAGCTACAATTCATCCAAACGCGTCAGCTTATATTTCTCTTCCAAAAAACCTAACCGGAGATTTTTAAATAAACAAAAATTGGCTTGGAGAATTTCATTTAGGAATTTGGTAATGTGTTTTGGGTCATTAAAATCAAACGCAACAATTCGTAGACTTGATGCTTCAATACGACCCATGAATAAAATTGGGCATTTGAACTGTAGTTAATAAAATTAATTTTTAAGCTCAGTGATACCATTAATGAATGAGTGAATAATTCTTTGATGAATCTTTTAATAGGAAAAGTGCATGAAGAGCTCGGGTTGCCGTGACCTAACAGCCGGCCTACAATAATGGAGGAACATCATAAATAGGAAAAAGGCCTCGGTCATTAGCTGCTCCTAAAGGAATGCAATAGACTTTGCGACATAAAAGGTTGCATGTGTACAAGATTATGAGTTGTTTGTAGACGGAAGAAAGAAGAGAGCAATTACTGTGGCTGCGAAGGTGGTGTGTGTGCGCAACCAAACATGCAAAATTGCGGCTACGTGATATCAAAGCCACGTGAGTTGAGGATTAGCTTGGTACGGTATAGGAAATATTCACGAAACTAACGCCACCTGATCGCACTGCCATTTACCACCAATATCTAGTCTGCGTGATCACAATGGGCTTGACTATGTTTGAAGGATAAAAACATTTTCAGACCGTTGGCCAGTGCAGGATCTAGAAATTTTCCTACGGAGGCAAAGTTAAATTTTGCCACCCTTTCCACACCCTTTTGCCTTCCTTTCCATTGTTTTTTTGCCAAACAACATGACCGGCCGACGCGACGGCCACAACATTGTCTCGCATCACGTAGAGTACTTTCGTTATCTTCTCCGGAGCCTGCCATGGCATCGCTATTACTAACTCCACTAAGGCAGTAGACTTGCCTATCTGACTTGAATCGAGGTTTTGAATTTTAGAGATGAAGGTAGGTTGTATGGAATAACATAAAATACATATTAGCGCGCCGGTATTGAAATTTTGAACACGCTTAGGTCAATTTCAGTTTAATAGACAATTTTACTTCCTTTCTTTAGGAGCTTTTATTTTTTATTTTTGGCTGTTTCCTGACCATTAAACGCGCCGCCCGAAGCTCTTGCCCCCTTTTGCCGGGTCCCTAGATTCGGCACTGCCGTTGGCTGGCAGCTAACAACTGAAAACAGCGATTCTTACCCATAAAATTCATTTTAACTTTATCTTATCTTTTAGACAAGGGAGTAGTTCGTTGAATAATTGGTCGGGGTTCCATTTCCACCGAGGTCAAGCCTGTATTTCTTTATCTTTTTACAAGAACTTTTCTTTTACTACTACTTACTTTTTAGTAAAGGCTTCCATTTACACCAATTCACAAAAATAAGTTATGTAAAGTTACGTTCGTTTTTTTCTCTCGTTATAATTACTCAATTGTAATAGTTTACTCAGTTGACAGAAAAACGTTAGCTTCGGTAGTCATTTTGATCCTCCCGCGTGGCCTAGCCTGTAGAGCGCTCGACCACAGTAGCAGACTGTGGTAAAGTCAGACACACGGCTACAAAGAGGCGTTACGCTGACCACGTAATCTTCTACTTGCACGTAATAAAGCCGTATGACAGGTCACTATTCTTAAGAGGATGTCGCGCCATCCAGTTTAACTTAGTTTTAGTCAGGTGAGATATTTTTCAGTATATGCGATGCTAACACGAAAAAATTTGTTGAACACACACACACACAAATTTTTGAGCTGAAGTCCCTTCTGGTAAGTAAACAACCATGTGGTTGTCGCGCAAATCCCATGCAAACATACGGCACCTGCTTAAGCATGAAAAGATATGGAGATCGCCAAAATTTAAGCTGCTAAGGACCATAGGGCGGAGTTAGGGAAGGGGAATGATGGTGAAAGTGAATATCTTGCAAAGAGGAAAGAAAGCCAACTAAAAGGAACATATCAACTATAAGAAGGGCATCAAGGACTAGGAAAGACCGTAAATAGTGTTGCCATCTGCAATGCAGTGTTGCCAGCTCTATAAAAAGTTGAGATATTCATATACAGCACAAGGTAGCAATTCAGACACAAGAGAATGGAATATGTAACACAACAGACGATACAGAAGACTGTGGACACATGCGCGAAAAGTGTGAACGATAGTCGTGAGTGAATATCGGACGCGCGTGAATACAAATAGAGAGAGATAATGGAGAACAATACTCACCCGTTGTAGTTTAGCTGTAGTTAACGTGTAGGTCACGAATGAATGTGTGGTCAACCACAAACATTTCTCGCAGCGAGCACAGCGGATTAAAAACGATCACACGCATCCATGCAGTAGTCCTGTTTCGAAGCAGTGTTCGGAAGGTGTTTGGAATTGCCCGGATATTCACTGGAGTAGCCACATTTGAAGAACGCAAAGCGGATCATCTTTTGGAATCGCCTTGCGGAAAACATAATGAAGAAAGGACTGAAGGCGGAGAAAGGTCTCGCGTTGCCACCACACTTGAATGCTCGATTAGGTCTATCTGTGATGAAGTTCATGTTCTTGAATGGACGAAAGAACACATCAACAGGCTGTACAAGGCCTCTACATTTCGCAGGAATAGAACTCAACACCGGCAACAACTGTCCTGTTGTAAAGATCATCATCCTTCTTTGCAGTCCAGGAGTCGACGAAGAACAAAACACGTTCCTTACCTTGCAGATCGGGCCACGAAACTTGCTCCATGAAGATTTGCAAATCGCGTTTGATCATATTTGCTGATCTACTTACGTATGCTTTCACATAAGGGAATTCAGCGACCATGCTCGCTGGAAAGTGACCACTGGGCTCCGCAACAAGAACATACATGTGCCATATATGAATGCGACGTTGCGGCGATTGAACACATGGCACCAAAGAGTGGATTACCACCCTACAAGGCAAGAGTTCTGCCAGAATGGGACTCTTTATCAAATCTGGACTGATCTATATTAAGGACGTGATCTGGAGTCAACTCGTGCTCTGCAAATAAACCTTTTATCTCATGAACAAAGTCTGCGGCGGTTGTTTGAACAGCAGCGGTATCAACGTCGCCTCGCGTACTAACTTTATATGTAATCTTGCGCGAAACTATTTTGTGTTTTCGATTGAAGCGCGTGACCCATGATCTGGACGCTGTCATTGATAAAGTGTTGTGTGGATCAATTTCTTTCTTAATACTCATGGCCCAGATGCGTATTGTGCGGTCATGAATTGCATGACGTTGTCTCATTGCGATGAAATGTTCACGTACAGCATTATTAAGGCGTTTTTTTTTTAGGAATACCAGCGTCTGTAAGGCGTTGTGAGTGTCTTTTGAAATTTTTGCAAGACTCTTACTTTTTATTTTGTGTTTCTGTGCCATAACGGAAGTGATTTTCAGACGCAGTGACATGTCGATAGCTAATCCAGGAGGACACAGCTGGGGAGGCTCCGGCCCTTTGGGCTGCTTGGTGCAGATATTGTACGCATCAGCCAAGTAATTTTTCGGGAATTTTCTGGACGATTTCTTTGGTGGTGATGGAGTATAACGAAATAGCTTTCGTGATGCTCAACGACTGGTGGACTTCGTTCTGGCAGCAACGTCGTTCCCCCTGCTAACGCTGTATCATCACCGAAATCTCTTTCGATGTTCTCATCATCTGTGCCATCGTCGTCTATCATTAGTGTGTTAAACTCATCCACAACAACTTCTTCGTTACTCCGCTGCGTTTTCATCTGTTCTGCAACGCGACGTTCCTCCCGCGTTGGAGTTTCCTGCGAGATATCGAACACATCCGTTATCAACCAGAGCTTGTCGCATTCTGTAAATATATGATGCGCCTAATAAATCGCACTCTCGTCCCCTACAGTACCTTCGCACTCTGTCTTGAATGACACTACCTGACCTTCGTGGTCGACTGCTCACACACAGAAACACCAATATTCGCTCGCACTTACTCCTACCTCCACAAGCACTGGTTTCGTCTAGCGCATTTAGGTCCCACACTCTCTGCGCACTTTCCACGTGTGCATGCCCTCTCTACTCATGTTGCCTGTGACACATTACACCGCAACTCTAGTACTTTGTAGTACCATGCCATCGGGTCTTGTTTATATTGCAACGGCAACTACGGGCGCCTTCCAGTTGTTTTGTTTTTTGTTGCAGGAAAGACCACAGTGTGGGGTTTGGGTCTCCAACTCCGAGGATGCATCGGCCCTTCAGGTAATGATAGGACAGGGGGAAGAAGCGGTTCAGGCCCGCGTGACAGTACCATCCCGGTGTTCGTCTGTTGGGACTGCGACAAATCTAGGACAAACTTTTGTCTTCCCTCACGTGCGTTATTCACGCATGACTATCGTTCATCCTTTTCACGCATGTGTCCACAGTCTTTCTTATTGTCTTTTGTGTTAATTATTCCTTTTTCTTGTGCCTGAATTGCTATTTTGTGCTATATCCGATATCTGAACTTTCTACAGAGCTGGCAACACTGCATTCCAGATGCAACCCTGTTTATAGTCTTTCCTAGTCTTTGATACCCTTCTTATGGTTCATGTGTTCTTTTTGGTTGTCTTTCTTTCATCTTTGCAAGATATTCACTTTCACCGTCATTCCTGCCTTTCTCTAATTTTGCCGCTATTCAATGTTTCCTTTTCCCTAACTCCGCTTCCTATGGTCCTTAGCAGCTTAAATTTTGGTGATCTCCATATCTTTTAATGCTCAATCAGATGCCGTATGTTTACATCGCATTTACGCAACAACCATATGGTCTTTTACTTGTGAAAATAATTGCTATACCGAGTTGCTCGTTGTGACTTGTAGGTAGGGTTACCAGACGTTCCACTTTTTAACGAAATAATTAATTGTCCTAAAAATGCTTTCGAGACGCCTCATTTTTATGTTTTTTGTGAGTTCATGAATGCATCTTTAGTGTTTTGGGGTCTAATGCTAACTGAAGGTATTTTCTATCATGAATCGTCATGGACTGTGGACGAAATCACCTGCACGTGTCAACTATTGAGGGAGTAATTAAATGAATGTGTATCTATGGAATGAGTTATTTATAGTGTGATGATCATGTAAGACCTTGACAAGAACTCTGCAAGGCTTTACATTCAGACAAATATTATAGGTTAAGTTAGTTTACGGATTTCTAAGATGTAATATTTTTTCTCCCCTATATTATTAGTCTGAGATGGATGTCCTAGTTTTTTTATTTACAGAATGTGGCAACCCTACGTGTAGGTGACATCAGGAATAATACCGTGGCATCTATAGAAAAGTGGAATGTGACTAATGGAAGCACTGAAACAAAGTTCAAATATGAAGGAAAATAGTATATAACATAATGGATTTGTTGTATCACGTAGAGTAATATACCTATCTAATCTTCTACCACAAACGTTTTAATAGGTATTCTTTTAAGATACTTACTGCTCTTCATTTCAGGCCACTTGTCTTGTTCAACTCTGATGTCCTCGTAATCGACAGAAGACTGAGCCAAAATAAATCTGATAGGTTCAGCTCGGCCGCGTCCATTAAAATAGATGAGTTTGTATGCCATGTTGAATACTCTGAAAGTAAAACGTACTTGTATGCTTCTAGAAAGTTGCATAAGTGAAATAAATGAAAATAACTTATTTTCGTAGCCCTGAGGGAAAAGCTGATATGCAAACTATATAAATTATACAGAGTCAGTTATTTTCATAATCCTATTGAAACTTTAAAATACAACGTTGGTCTGAAACTCCTTTAGGTTCTGCCATTAGATTTTATTTACCAGAATGTGCGTTTATAAAATGATGCAACTAACTTATTTTTTTTCGTCATACTGGGATTAAAAGGAGAACCGAGATATAAGTGCCTTGCTACTAAAATACGGTACTTCGATATGTCCGTTGCAAACGTCAGATTATTTCGGGGTAACAGCATACCAAAAAACACGAGTTTGAGGGGAGTAAATATATTTGTCTAATCGTGGTCTAGAGTGATAAGTCCATATATTTAAATTAGATGTGCATGTCAAATATATGTATAACTTCGCTGAGCAGAGAGAAGCGAAGCAAAGCATACACAAATATTATTTCATTAAGGCACGGTGCTGCTGCTCTTCGCTGCCCTCCAACGTGCTTTCCTGGCGTGCGTCTACCCTATAAGAAAAGAAAACATAATCGCCGTTGTAATGTGTAAAACTATAGTCACACCAGGTTGCTACCCACTTATCAGTATTAAGTGTAGTAACAGTAGGTTACTAGAATCTCATGAGGCAAGGGGGGGGGGGCACTTACCCCCCCCTGGACTTCAGGTTTTATATATTTTGCTATTCAATTTTAATATATTTTCGTGTATGTCTATGTTTTTAACTACAAATACGTCATAAGGGGTTTCTTGAGATACTACCGTTAAACTTCCTGAGCTATCGCCATGCTCATTTTAGTCAAAAATACGCCAATTTATAGCAACAAAACAAATTTATAGAAACACGAATGTATTATTCTACCATCATGTAACTTTTATTTCTTTGGGTGTACTCTTTTTTGATGAAGTTTACTGCAGCTCTTCTAGAAAGCAAATTAATAAACAAAAGAAACCTCTCTCTCTCTCACTCTCTCTCTCACTCTCTCTGTACTTATAAACAAAGTTTAAAAAGCACGAATTCGCCAATCGCGTTCTTTGAAAGTAATAATTTAGGTGGCTTTATCTTAAGATACATTGGTACTCCCACCTATTTTTTATTGTTTATTTAAATACCGAACAAATCAAGAACAATACTGAAATTTTGAAACACAACCAAATATATACGTATTAGCATTTATTAAATAAACTATTTCGGGATTTTGAAGCTAATTCTTTTAGTCGAGATATTTGAAGGTTGTAACTTAGGACAGCATAGCCCAGAATTTCAAATTTTCCATTAATAACAAGTATCTTCAAATTATGAATTAGTTCATTTGATGGAGACTCTTTAAGTATTATCTAGTCCACTTTCTAAAACACAATTTTCAATGTCATTTGCCCATTAGTTTTTACTATAGTAACAACGGAGCCTGATTACCAAAGACCCTTAGAACGAATCTGAATTTGAATTTCTAGAGGCCTTCAGTAACAAGCTGGATGGATGATGATTTGAGAATTAGGGGAATGAAGAATGTGAGTGGAAACGGGAGGACCCCGAGAAGACCCACAAACATGGTATTTGTCAACCCCCAAACCACATAGCATTATCCGGGATCGAATCGGACTCCACGCATCAGAGGTGAGCACTGTACAACTGAGCCACAAAGTCACAAAACGAATCAGAAGTTGGTTCCTTTCCTCTTGGCTTGTTCAGATTTTGGTGTTTCTTCATCTGTAGCTAAACGATGGTAAAAAAAATAGTCAGTCTCTCTAGTTTAAATTTATCTAAATGTAGTCCAATGTCGTTAATGAAAAAAGCATAAAACAATGTTTTAAGACTCACGTTAGTATATTTCTACCGCTAGTCATCTGTAAAATTATAAGAGTAAATTTCCATTCGTCTTGTGCCGTGAACATTCACATTACTTCTAACCGATGAAATTTCTGCAACTCCCCAGAACCAATTTGATTGTTGCTCTTCAGTAAGTCTTATAATGACTTCTGTGGATAAGTTTTCTACTAACCAATTAGAACAACACAAGCTGGTAACCGTACATTTTTAAATAACATCATTTGGTCATGATTGATACCTCAAACACAACAAAAACTTGTCCTAATAAACCTCTTCTTTGCCAGGAACTCTTGCACATAAATTATTTATTAATGTATTAATGTACATTAATTATTTATTAATGTACACGTAAAAAGTCAGTGTATGTCTGATGAGGATCTTTGCTAGAAGGTCGAAACGTTACGTGTAATTTACTTTTTACGAATAATATAGTCTTGTTCAGTAGTTCAGTGTTTTTGTAATTACCTTGACTTCGGTCGTCATACAGGGCGTGAAACAAATTAGACAGCGTCTTGACATGCATTACCAGAAGTCAGTCAATACGTGAGATAAAAAAAATACAGAAATACAAAATAGTCGAATCATCAAAGAGAAGTGATATGGAACCAGCTGATACTCTATTTACGTCTTCGTCCTGTTAATTTTAAAAAGATATAGGATGATCATGACATTTGTATGTAAAGATTTGTTTTGACTCAAATAGTGCCAATACAATTGACATCTCGTTGAAAGATGAGCTAGCTTTAATCTTCAACAGCTTTTTCGAATACGATTTTTCGCATCTGTTTTAGGAAGAATGAAGTATTTCCATATTTATGCTTGAGGCGTACGAAGCAATCTAATAAGTATCTCCGAATTAAGAGTACATGGAAAGAACAGACTCATCGACATTCTATGTAGTTTTTAGGAGAAGCATTTTAAATATTCTCTCTGTATTAATTGGTAGGACTATGCGGTTGTCTACGTCGAATAGGCGGAAATGTTTATTATTATTATTTCTGTAGACGTTTTCGTAAACTTTTCCTTTACGCTTTTAGTCTTTAGGGAATATCTTTTCTCCCAAAATAAGTTCATCTTAAAGTACTACTCAATAGTAACAGATGGTGTCAAAATCGCAATTTGTTTAAGAACTATTCTAACAGAGCCTCAAATAGTATTAAGTCGAATCGAAATGTTTAAAATAACTAACATAGCCTACTTACCAAAACGTTGCTCTAACACAATATGATTTGAAGAAGTATTCAAAGTGTAATCCAATATATTTTTTCTAAAGCATAAAAAATTAATGGAAGGGAAATTAATTAAATCGTGCATTTCTAGACATAGACCTACACAACTTGACCTGTAACCTGGTACACGTATTCAACATAATGATTAGAACGTATTTAATTATGTACCAGTGTAAATTATATTATATAGTTAACCGGACTTATGGATCAGCGTAAGCGTGCTTTCCTCATAGTTGGGAGGTTTCGGGTTGAAATTTCGAAACAGGAAATTCTCAACAGGTGTTCCTTAGTGTGGGTCCGGTCGTACCACGTGAATATTGAGATGATACCTTTGAAATAAAAGCAAGGGCAATGCTTTTCCTATTCTTCTACCAGATTGAATAACATGTGGTGACGAGACATCCTATAGCCTTACGTTATTGTGAAGGCCAGAAATACAAAGTTTAAAATTGTTAATAGTACTGGCAAAAAATAAAAAAATCGTTGCACAGTCAGCGCCAAAAGTTTGTACCCAGTCGTAAAATTTCATCTTCAAATAACTTTGTAAAGGTTAGACCTGTTTGAGTACAGATTTTGTAGCTTACAGAAAATTATAATTTCTTTATGTTACAGCAAACCGTACTGAAATCGGTTAATTTATTGCAAATTTATTCGGAGAAGAAATTTTACGACCGGGTTTGGTGCTGACAGTACCTTGGTGTAAAATGAACATTATTAATTGTCTTTACATGACATAACCTGATGAAATGCACTGAAATGCTCAGTTTGCTTCAAAGTAGGACAAGATAGAACTATTCAATTTCTATGTAGTCTCTTCTACAAGTTATGTTTAGTAAGGCACATTATATTCAAGGAATGAGTCAAATTATATAGAGAAACAGAAATACTAAGATAACATGGCCCCTCCAAGAACGCCAAGTGAGTGAGCCGCCATCCACTGGCTACTGCGACTCTCCTACATGCAGTCATGCAACTACAGGCTATGGCGCGGGTGTGGGTGCTACGGTTTCTATCTTGACGAAGACATTTACCGCGTATCGGTTCGTGTATAAGAGAAGAAAGAAGGTGAAACAAGAAGACAGGATAACGCGAGAAGAGTTTCCTTGAAAGAGGGGGAAAACCAGAATATACATTGCTGTATATTCCGTAAAAACCCCTTAATCGGTTCTAACTACTCATTTATTTACCTGGTAAACCACGCATGCGCGAAGGGTGGGAAAACCCAGGTAAAGTCTGTTATGCATCCATTTGAGCAAGTGTTATTATTATATGCAAGTCGACCGCTCACACACGCATACCGCGCGTGCGCGAGTCTGGAGAAGCTGCTCAGCACCATTGAATTGCTGAAACGATTCCTGCTAAGAACAATTAATTACACAGAAGAAGGTCCTGTTGGAGTGTCTGAAAAAGAACTGTGAAGGCTGAATTAGTAATACTGGGAATATGATGTTATTGTACATTTGAAGGGTAATCAGCTATTGACTGTAGTCTCCATGGTGCGCCAGAGATTTTTACACACACACACACACACACACACACACACACACACACACACACACACACACACACACACACACACACACACACACACACACACACATATATATATATATATATATATATAATAAATCTATATATAATGAGCTCCTGTGTAGCCTAGTCGGTAGCGCGCTCGACTTCAGTGCGAGCGGTCCCGGGTTCGATTCCCGGTGGGGGCTCAAAAATTTCGGTGTTGACCCAGCATCGTGAGGACAATTGGGGAGCTGCTGTGAATAAAATACAGTGGCGATCACAGTGAGAGCTTCGGCTCTCCTCTCCCAACCCGTCTGGTCAGCGTGGGAGCAGTAGACCAACTCCTCCCTTCGGGGAGAGGCCTCATCCACTAGTGGATTGAATATGGCTGTGATTTATTTTTTATTATATATATATATATAAATTTTCTATTTCTACCCATGGAGAT
Organism: Lepisma saccharinum; assembly: GCA_022664845.1. Lineage (NCBI taxonomy): Eukaryota > Metazoa > Arthropoda > Insecta > Zygentoma > Lepismatidae > Lepisma > Lepisma saccharinum. The sequence continues at coordinate 28,038 of JAGDQP010000468.1, read as the reverse complement.
TATGGTTGTAATTGGGTTTGTTGAATTTATTTGGGTGGGTTATTGGTTAGTACGTTTAGTGGTCTTTTGTGTTTCATATGAAAGCCTGTAGTGTATGTTCCAAGTTGGGAAATCAGGTTATTTTGTGAATGGTCCTTGGTAGAGTAGAATTTCTGAGTTGTGTCTGTGATACTCTGATATATTGGTTGTATGTTGAGGCTACATTGTAGCGGAATGAGTCTTGTGTACCTAGGGCATTTAGTGATTATTTTAATGACTCTGTTTTGAAATGTTTGTAGCTTCTTTATATATACTTGTGCAGCGTATCCCCATGTTGGTGCTGCGTATAAAAGAATCGGTTGTATGAGCATTTTGTATAGTGTTGCTTTTGTCTTTAAGTTTAGCTGATTGCTAGTTAATAAGCTTTTGAGCTCTTCTAGTCTTCCTGTAGCTTTGCTTATTTGGGATTGTATATGTCTTGCAAAGGTGAGTTTTGAGTCTAGTTGTACCCCAAGGTATTTTGCATGATTATTCCAGTGAATGTGATTATCGAACAGTTTTGGTGGGTGAGTAGGTTTTCTTTTCCTACGTGTGAAATTGACAGCTTCACTTTTGCTCACGTTTACTTTGATTTTCCATTTGGAAAACCAAAGTTCCGTGGCATCTAAATGGTTTTGTAAATACTTCATTGCCTGGTCCGGTTGCCAGCTATTTGCATACAGACAAGTGTCGTCAGCGAAGAGCGCTATATCTGTTTTATACGTTTTGGGGATATCATTGATGTATAAACTGAAAAGTGTGGGTCCGAGTAGTGAACCTTAGGGTACTCCTGCCTTAATATGTCTTGTTGTTGAGTTATATCCTTCTACGGATACATAGAATTTACGTTTGGTAAGGTATGACTGTAGTAGATGTATGAGGTGGTTGGGTAGTTTGTTAGCAATTAGTTTGTAGAGGAGGCCCGTGATCCATATTCGGTCGAATGCCTTCTCAGCGTCAAGAAAGATGCAACTAGTGCATTGGCTTTTATTGAACTTGTCTGTAATGTTTTCTACCAACCTAACGAGTTGGTGCGTGGTGGAGTGTTTCCGCCTGAAGCCAAACTGTTCACTGATAAGTATGTTTTGTGATTTTAAGTGCCTGTTAACCTGTTTGAGTATTACTGATTCTGTGACTTTCGCTATTGTATTTAATAAGCTAATTGGCCTGTAGTTTTGTGGAAACTTTGGATCTTTGCCTGGTTTAGGCAAGCTGACTACTTTAGCCGTTTTCCAGCATTGTGGAAAGTATGCATATGTTAGAATACTGTTGATTATTCTTGTTAGGAACACAATGGCTTCATTAGGAAGATGTTTGAGCAAAACGTTTTGTATATTGTCGGGTCCACTGGCTTTGAATGGCTTTAATTTCTTTATAATGGACAGGATTTGTTTTTTCTTAACCTTTTTGAAGTTGGAACTATGTTCCGTATTGAAAAAAGTTGTTACTGTTCTTTTCACGTTTCTATCATAACGTGGGTCTGATGGGGAGGTATTTGGTTGGAAAGTTTTCTCCAGTGTATCTGCCAGAGCATTTGCTTTGTCTACGTTTGAGTAAACAAGTCCATTTCCCCCGTGTAGTGAGGGAGTTTGTGTGTATGGTTTAGTGAGATTTTTTGTAACCTTCCAAACCGAATTGTCAGTGATGCTTAATTTACTGATTTTATCCTCCCATTTGTTTCTTTTGTAAGTAATTATTTCTCTTTTGATCTGCCGTCTTAAGTTATTGATCTGATTTTTGTATCGGGGGTCCCGGGTGCGTTGATATGTTTTTTTGACGCCGTTCCGGAACTTAATTAATTTTCTAATGTTATCTGGGAGTCCGCATGTGTGTCGTTGTTTCTTGTTCGGGATAGAAATGCCTTTCGCATTCTCTATCACTTCAGTAAGTTTGAGTACGGCTGTTTCTATGTCTCTTTTACTAGTGATAGAATACTCTCTTGGAATGTTATTTTTAACTCGAAACGATTTATAACTAAGTTGACGCCTGAGGATGATTATATTGTTGTGTCTCCTATTAATCTCCTATGCAGATGCGACAATATAATCCTCAGGCGTCGAAGCGATCGAGGTTAGTTATGATCGAGATACTTCTAATTTGATTTTCAGCGATCATATTTATTATGATACCATAGTGAACGAGAAATGGGACCTGTAACTGCTTTGGTTGCGTTTCAAAAACTGCTAGGTTGAGTATACTATAGACAAGCCGCAATCCCATTTGGCATTCTTTTTGTCGTGCTACGTATGACAACAGAAGTAGAATAATTAAATCTATTTGAAGGTTCTTCTTTTATTAATGTACGCAAATACTAGTTATCTCATGCTTGAAAGGAAAAATCTTTCTTTCATTTACAATGATTTAATAACTCGTAAGTTTGTTTTACTAATTAGACCTACAAATTGAACTAGGCCCAACACACACATTTCCAGAAATCACTTCAGAACATGTTTCATTTGATAGTGCACAAATATACCGACAGTAATGATAAAAATATAACGAATTATTTTGTTTTTACATTGTTTTCGTTTTTAAAACCATCAAATAGATTTCTTGTTTTTATATTCAAATTCCATGCAAAAATGAGTGCGAAAACATATTTTGATATAAGGTATGAAAACACGGAAATGTTCAAAAGTTGGCTTATTTAAAATGCATTACAAGTGCACTCCTTTCAACAGCATGGGGAAAGTTTAAAATCCATCCATCTGTTGATTAGATTTATAGGCATTTACCCCACAGATCTGATCCAATTACATTCTGTTCGTGAATCTATATGTGGAATTTTACGCAGAAATACACAGTAATGCCGAGAAGCGAAATTGAGTTAACAGACAGTTTATTTTTTAAAAAAATAACTATTTATTACAAGTATCACTTTCATCTTCACATGATGAAAGGACTGAATTTCTGGATTGCGTCTGCAAAACTTAACCCGATTTATGCAACTGTGACAACACTTAACAGGTAGGCCAACTTACTAGCAGGAAACAAGTTAATGAGATCGTATGGGTTTCACTGTAGATATCCCTGCGGATCGTTCAAAATCGTGAAGGTTAGGTGAGGTTTAGGTTGGACTTCGTTGACTTAGTTACTAACAATTGTCTTTGGATTGTGTATAAAGCCTAGAATGCATGTTGCAGTTCAATTCGAGTTCTCTTTACATAAGCAATAAATTTGTATTTTCTATTTGTAATGTAAACTAACCTAACTTTACCTATTGTGAAATCAGTAATGTTTAAATTATTCGTAAGTAAACTGATTCTGAATCATTCCGAAAAATAAAAAAATCTGATCGCTCAAATCAATTCAACGTGTAACCTATACTCAATCAATCTTTGTTTCAAAATTTAGTTATTTAATTCGTTCGGAATCAGATCCGAAATCATATTAGAAAACGAGTAATTTCTCTTTCGGCGAGGATCTCAAGTCCAACCCACAAAAGTGACAGTGTAAGAAGTTATTTCGGTTGTTCTGTAGAAAACTCCTGGCAATTCATTGAGTTTGAACAGTATCCGTAGTGTAGTTTAGTCTAGGCTCTCGACTTAGGTGCTTGTTTAGAGGTTCCGGTTAACATTTATTAAAGGCTATATAAACTAAGCAAACTTAACCTTACTTGACTTAGGTGGACGGTGTACCGCAAGGAGCGCACTATAGTACCGAGCGAACTTTATATATATTTATAAGAGTTAACAGATCATTTTTACCAATAGAGGACAGTCAAGGTAAAAATGGAGGACAACTGCGGATTTTTTTCTTCCAGGAGGACAACTAAGATTGGTAGACAGCTATGGGTACCTTTCCTTTAAAATCCGATAAAAAAAAAAACAGTGACGAACAGAAGAATTTCTTACATTCCCATTTCAGTTTTTACAGGGTAAGTTACACAAAAGTTTACATTTTTATTGCATCTTCCTACCAAGTACCTAATGGCATTTAATTAAAATGGAAAGTGATTACCGAATAATGAACCATTTGCTTGATATTTCGGTAATAAACATTTTATTAAAATTAAGAATTAGGATCACGCACAGGAGTACGAATATGTCCAATTCGGAACTTTTTAACCTGGTCTCTAGAGAATGGACGATATTTGAAGATATTGAAAAAGGGAGTACAAGATGAAAAAGGAGGACATCTAGTAACCCTGCTTTTATTTCATCATTGTGAACACAAATCAACCAAGTTAGGCCCACCGTTATTGTGCGAGCAGTCCCGGTTTCTATTCCCGGTGGGGGCTCAAAAATTTCGATGTTGACCAAGCATCGTGAGGACAATTGGAGAGCTGCTGTGAATAAAAAAACAGTGGCGATCACAGTGAGAGCTTCGGCTCTCCTCTCCCAACCCATCTGGTCAGCGTGGGAGCAGTAGACCAAATCCTCCCTTCGGGGAGAGGCCTCATCCACTAGTGGATTGAATATGGCTGTGATACATATATCCCTCTGTCATGTCTTTGAGATTATACCAATTTGTCATGTATTACCTAAATAAGAAAATGGTTCTTTATGGTGCTATTATGGGACTACAACAAAAGTATTAAGATACTTCGATACTTAAGATCACGAGACACCTTAATATTGTCAAAAGAAAAATACTTCTAACTTATTTTATCTATGATCATCTGCATGAGAATTCATACTATAACTTTTTCTCTGACCATTATATTTCATTCTGTCCAAAAGGGCTTGGTCAAGAGATGTATTAACTACAAATATAATCATATATTTAATAAATAAATACTTGAGGTGTCATGCCATAGCATCCTAGTGATCACTGTGTTACAATTACTATCATAATTTCTTGAATCAAAAATCTTTTCGAGGAAGATGGAATAAGAAGATATGGAACAATAAATTTATTTGTAAGCTGATGCACGTATACAGGAAGGTGAAGCTGTTCACTAAATTATACAGCCGCCAAACAACATAAAAGATAGGCCCACCGCTAGTCTAGAAAGGAACAAGAATTTAATATCCGTACAATATTCTCAGTGATGCCTCTCATGACACATTGAATTTAAATTTAATTCTAGGGCATTTAGTCAACTCCGGTGAATGATAATTATTTATCTATCTGGCTTCGAAATAGTAATGTTAAACAGTTGATGATATTGCTTATAGTATTCTGCTGTGTTCGCAATTTCTTTTCTACTAAATTCTTAATAATAATTAGGCAATTTAAAATAATAAATTAAATACCTGTTCTTTTCGTCTTAAGCCTGAAATAGAAGAATTACGATTTTCTTATATTATCCAACGTGATGTCATAGAAACACATTAATATTCGTATTTTGTAATCTAGCGCGGACATGGCTAATTATGCCCATCCATTGTGCTTTCGTTTTATTAATTGCTGCTTTATAATAATATTTATAATATAATACAGTTTTGCAGTCTAGCAGTCTTAATAATTGATGTTTTAAGGTCAGTTATTTATTGGTTGCTATGGTTTCTGTCCGCCATAGCTGGCAGTGACTCTTAACTCTCTTGTCACGGTCGCATTTGATGTTATTATCACAGTTAATTTTTAATTTTCATGATGTAAAACTATTATATAAAACACTGCAACACTTTATAACACTACTGAGTAAATTTTCTTGAAGGAAAGGCCGAAAAAAAACTTTGGAATATTGTAAAAAATGCACAGGAGATTCCAGCAGCTTTCTTCTAGTTCGCCGCCATCTTGCCAATCTAATATCTAGTTTCCAACATCTATACAACTAGCTGTAGGTTCGGTTGGACATTACGTCGTTGACTCAACCAAAGATATTAGAATCAGATGACAGGCCAAAATCATAAAGTAACCCTATGACCAAAATTGAAAGAACTGAACATGAACGCACCAACTTCAGGCTGTCATCTTGGTGCTCACAGTCAGAACTGAAGAGGAAGAGGAACAGTTAGACAGTGTATTAACATTTTTGGTCATATTACAAAAACAAGTAAGGCAATTAAAAAGCCCTGAAACAGGGTTGCCTAATGAATGTCTCCTTGCTATGGAAATGTAATGAAAAATTTAGGAGCAAAATTAACCTTATAGCATAATTTTAAATGTAGATGTTATTAACGCCATACAATTTTATATGGGAGGAAAAATAAAATATTCTAAAACTTCATTTTTCATGCAAAACGTGGGATATTAAAACAAACCTTTGAAAGGGACCTTCTTTTAAACACCCTCTCTTGATTGATGTACATTTTACCTCGATTCTATGTTCCAATACTTTGTAAAGTTATTAAAAATGAAAATCTTATTGTAATATATGGGCTCGTCCCGTCACCAGAGGGTCACATTTATGGTTAGGATATCTCTTCCTTTCTTTCTTCCTTGGTGACAAAGTGTGCGTAGAAGACTGGTGACAAACACACGGTGCTGTTCATATTAGGTGACATGAGAGGCATACAAAACTGACTTGCTTTACGTTTCAATAGAGTCCCCTCCCGCTTTTTTCCTTCATCAGAGCAAGGTCGCCAAAGGCCAAAATGCAAGAAAATTGCTGAGTTGCGTTGTAACAGTTTCTGAACTTGTGATTTACACAAATAATGTTATATTCATTTACTTGTCTCCAGATACAGCGCGCAATACCGGCTATTTTATTCTAAATATATTTAGAAAGAAGGCGAAGCTTTTTGGTAAAAATCGGTCCTGGCCTTATTGAAGGTACTGTACCATCCCAGCATGTGCCAGGTGTAGCCAAGGGAAAACAGGATAGCAGGAATCAGGAATCAAACCCGAAATTTTTCGATTAGAAGGCGAGCACACTAATGATTGTTCTGCCTCGTCGGTTATATGGTAATGGCCATTATATGCATCCAATTCTGTAAGTAGTCAATCAATTCATGATTACTTATAGCGTGTAACTGGTTAGAACTGCTAAATACACATAATTGAATTTGGAAAACTAACTTTATTCTTTAATATTTCATACTTCCACGTATATAGATATTGTATGCTATAGGGAGATTCTTTCAATCCATTTTGCTTATTTTTAATGTACAGATAAAAATATGTAACAATTTGACGCGTCAGATGTTTCAGCTGCTGAATGAGACAGAGTACAAGATGAGTTGGAATGGAAATAAGAAGCTTGTTTATTACTTCCAATGCAGACATTGAAAATGGAAGAAATGTTATATCAATGTATCGGATTTACTTATATATAGTACGACTGTTGGGAAGATGAAACAAAAATTGAACATGCTTCCTCTGATTATTTATTAAATCTTATTCGGGATCTAACATACTTTAGTAGCTACGAACGAAGTTTGATTTAGGTTAGCATATTTCGACCACTTCCTAATGGAGTTAGTGTGAATATGTTACCTCATCTAACTAGCTATTCATGATTTCCTATTACAGAGGTAACACGAATACTGAAGAGGGTATTTCCCTCCACATTTCCGTGTAATTATTTTGTGCAAATGTTCACTTAAAAATTACTGAGAAATACTGACAGTCTCCTTCTCGATTATTATGAAACACTGCAAAACTCAAATGCAATGTTACGTTTAATTCTTGTTTAAGCTAAAAAGGTCGATTTCAAAAATATAGTTTCTACAAGGTTACCAATAAAGTTATGTCGGATTTGTCCCCATAAAGAGAAACGCAATAACATGAAGTAAGACGTACGCGAAAAATCAGAGACAAATCACAATGTACAAGGTTCAAATCCAACAGCAGACAAGTGCGAAAATTTTCAGCTATGCGTCAAGGTGAGAGAATAGGACGCACAATGGAATAAAGAGAGCATGTAATCAAGCTCACATTTTTTTATAACTACTGTAGAAATATACGTAATTCCGTTTATTAAGAAAATAAATCTCTGAGTGGAAAATTGTCATAGAGTTAGAAATATAAATAGAGGGAACTTAGGTTATTTTGTTGGAGAGGGGAATAAAGCCAAGAGACGGAAGGGACGAGGCATTTCGGCCATATTGACAGGCCCCATATTTAGAGACCCTCTTTTCCGAGTAGTGCCTCTCTCAGGTGCACTCATCCTCTATCGAAAAAGGCAATCCTCACGGTACTCGGTATAGAGGGACTCTAATGGGGCCACACAAGATGGCTGCCGATAAACCGAATTTGGAGTCATGTGACGTCATGTATGCTCTCTCTATTTTCTTCCTAACTCTATGAAAATTGTGCTTTAAATATCGATCTCGGAAACGGATTAGCGTCGATCTCCGATATCGAAAGTTTCGGAAAAATTGTTTGCTATTCGATATTGATCGATATCGGACGCCAACATCGATTGAAGTCGCAAATCATGTGTTATAGATATTGATCGATATCAATGTGCTACTGACAGTGAGGTTGATCAATGATATAAAATCATTCCAAAAGTAAAATAAGATTAAAATTGCCATAATCTTAAAATTAGTAAAATGGAATCTGAACTCAGAAGCAGTACATTTTTTTATAACAGTAGCCGATCAGTATCTTTGGACAGTAAGTAACATGCCAGAACAGTTCATGAAAATTTTTAACAGTGTGCCGCAAATTGGATTTTAATATAAATAATTTAGTTTTATTCCTTTTAAGCATTTTATGTTTCCATGAAATCGCAATAGTTATTTAACGAAGTGATTTACTAAAAAAACTACTTTTTCACGCTGTTTTCAAATCTTAGATTATTCTTATAACGTGAACTTCTTGAAACTTTTAATTTTTAAAAATGCATGGAACTGACTTTATTTCATTTCATGTTTAATTTTTGTGTGTGGTGGATAAACAAAGTCGGTAAAACCAAATGAGTAAAAAAAAAGTAGATTAGACCTGTCGACAATCCTTCATAAATGTGTGTAAAATAAATCTGTCTAATAAGTCGGATTTAGTCTCCGAGTATACACTTTAAGTGCACTTCTTATATCTTTATATTTTCTTTGAACACGGACCATAAAAATTACACTTTATCTGGTCAGATGATAAATGTTTCTTCTTGTTCTTTGTTGACATCATCCAAATTTTGATCAAAGAACTCAATGGACTCGGGACAAAGGGGCGCTTATGTTGTGTTTTTTCATCTTGTTTTTTTTTTTTCACTACCGTTCTCTAATTAGCAAATTTTTCATAAACGTTTTAACAGCATATCTTAATTATATATCTTCCTATTTATGTTCTACTGTAACTTACAAGGTAGTGTCCGATTTGTAGCAGTAGATGGTTGGGATTTCCCCCTCTGTGCAAGAATCTTCCCTGAATCTGTTTACCAAAACATCCCTCAAGCCTGGGATATAAATAAATATAAAATACCGTATTCTACAATACGTTATGAGAAAAATTTCCCTCTCTCTGGAGAATGAACATATCGGACACTGTTACAACGAAGAGATCATGTCAAAACCTACCTTGAAATTTATCTGGGAGAATACACACAAAATGTGCCAATTTCAACAGCAAGGGCCCGCAGCCAGTGTACAGATGAAAAACAATGAACCAATTCCAGATCTTTTTCAGGTGCCTCTTTTATACATTCTTTTCACATGAGTTATTAAACTGTTCTTTCTGTGTACCGACACAAACTCCTAATAATGCACATTTTCCTAAAATATTAATGTAATCGGACTTGGGGGAGGAACGAGTTCATAGAGGGCGTTCTCGGTAACTAATTACATTTTTGGGTCCTTTCGTTGTAATTAGCTCCTCCTTTAAAATCATTAAACGTGGACGTATTCAAGGTTCTTTTAATTAGGAACAAGTAAACGTTCCATTTTAAGAGGAACTCATAACCAAAATAATTTATATTGTGATGGGGTCAATTTTCGTGACCCGGCCTCACCCGAACATAGGTGACCCGGTCTGGTAATTGTAATTAATTGTAGTTCGGAGCCGAATTTTTTGTGCTTTGGGGGTAACATCTTCAGTCCTGGTCACCCCTGAAAGAAACACTGTTCAAACGCAAGGGTATAACTAAAAACTCTGCTTTTTCCTCCGGGCTACCGGGTCTAAATCGGGTCACCGGTTCTAGGCTTCAGAAGAAGCCTAGAACCGGTGACCCAGTCCAAAACGACCCGATTGACTCAGTGACCCATTCCAGCACTGGATACATTTCTTTTTTGAATAAGTAATTTCATTTTTGCTGGAGCCTGTTTCTTCTTCTTCTTCTTCTTCTTCTTCTTCTTATTATTATTATT
>JAGDQP010000468.1:0-17787 GCA_022664845.1 Lepisma saccharinum | reverse complement strand
TTATTATTATTATTATTATTATTATTATTATTATTATTAGAAAAAAAACTGAAAATAAGGTTAGTTGCATAGATTACAATGGTGTGTTAATAGACGACAAAGTATTAATTGTACAGTATTTTAGTGATTTTATTTTCTAGAAATTTCAATTTACAACGCAAATCCTCTTCGGAATGCTGTCAAGAAGTTATCAATGTAAATAGTAGAACAATTCCAACTGTCACGACCGGTGACGTCATTCGGGCAATTAACAAAATTAAGAACAATACAGCTATAGGAATAGATCAGATACCCAATTATGTAATTAGGGCGTGTGCAAACTACTTGGCTCCGGTACTGGTCGATTTATTTAATGAATCTCTTAGGCAGGGAGTTTACCCTGATGAGTTGAAGGAAACATTTATCATCCCTATACAGAAGGGAGGTGATAAGTCGAAACTGGATAATTATAGACCTATCACTATTTTAAATCTATTGTGTGTGTTCATCTTCAGTTTAATTTTAAGCACATTATTAATGAAAATCATAACGGTTTTATACCTGGCAAATCTGTGGTCACTAACCTTTCTCAATTAACGAATTATGTACAAGGGTGTATTTTTCACAGGTCTCAATGCGAGGTAATTTACATAGATTTGGCAAAGGCTTTTGATAGTGTGGACCACAATATATTGCTTAGGAAATTAAACAATGTTGGACTTTCCGCAACTTACTTAAAGTGGTTTAAGAGTTATTTAACAAACAGAACTTATAGAGTTAAACTTGATGGTGTTATATCTAACCTTTGTACCATTCCAAACGGTATTCCTCAAGGCTCTCCATTGGGTCCCTCATAATTCAACATCTTTATTAATGACATTGTAAAGCAGATTAAAGACTCCAGCATACTTTAGTATGCTGATGACTTACAAATCTTTAGAGAAGTAAACAATATATGTGACAATAGCTTGTTACAGAATGATCTAGACAGGGTTAGTCGTTGGTGTACAAATAACTGTATGACAATCAATACTCAGAAAACTAAGTTCATACGATTCACGAAGAAAACTCAATACTTTGTCAGTAGCTATAAAATGTATGGTAATACTATAACAAAAGTTGATGCAATTAAGGATCTTGGTGTACACTTTAATTTTAAATTAAGCTTCCAGGAGCATATTATTAAGCGATTAGGTGAAGCCAGGAAATTAATAGGCTTCCTTTTTAACCAATGGTATGATTTTACCAAGATTGACACATTCTTATCCCTGTATAAGGTACTGGTGAGAAGTAAACTTGATTACGCTTCCACCGTCTGGAATGATATTACCAATACGGTAATAAGTAGTATTGAAGCAACTCAGAGTTGTTTTTATTTTAGACTTTTGTGTTTTAAATTTAACTTACCTTATTCTTCATATGACTATGATTTTTGGTGTAAAATTTTTAATTGTGAACCTCTGGAGCGTAGAAGGAAAATCGGTGACAAGAAGTTTTTAGAGAAAGTGCTACAACATAATATTGTAAGTACCTATTTTATAGAACAAATAACATTTAATATACCTTTGTATAGAACGAGGCAACATAAGATGTTAGCTGCATCTGACAAAGGCTGTATTCTGCTAAAACGTATTTTGGACAATTATTATGTAGCGTAATATCTTGTATTTGTTTTGTGACTTAGGCTATATTGGTGTATTGCTGTTCGTAGCACATGACGAATAAATAAATACATTAAATACATTATTACTATTATTAGAATGTAATACGTTACTTTTTCAATTCAAGACTGAACTGAACTCGAAGGTTCTTGTCAATGATAAGGAACTGTACTTTCAACGAGTTCCGTTTTTATGAATCTCTCCATAACTGGATATAATAAAATAGAAAAAATAAAATAAAAAAGGAAATTAATTATGGAAACTTGCACATAAAGTGAAGAGCGAACGTAGATATTATTCTAGAACAGCAACTCTAACAGGTACCATAAATATGTACCATTTTGTAACATCTCATAATCCGCGAGCGGATTTACCACGTTGCGGATTATCCGCAGTCTTCATTTCTTTTTTTTTACAATTGCGATGCATCACTTTGTGACAAAATATTGTTAAATATTTCAACCACAAATAAAGAAAACGCTTTTCAACATAAAATACAAAACACCTCCCCAATTATTATTATTATTTTGTGAAAAAGTAAAACCAACGAATTTGTATGTAAAGTAAACTGCTGTTATTAAATCATTGGATGTTCATTAAGTCATAATTGAGGAATTTGATGGAATAAGGACGTAAGCGATGTTACGCCCTTTTCCCATCAAATGCATAAATGGCTTCCATCATGGTTGAATAACCCTCTGTCAAAATTTCAATTCAATGTCTCGATTCTAGAAGTCAGGACAGCTGTTTGAATCAGGTGACAACAACCAAAACAAGTTATCCAGAAAGCATATTAACATTTGGCAGTTACTAATACGTTGCGTTTCCCTCCAAAAACTGTATTTTACTCCCTAAAGCAAAAGTAAAGCTGTGTTTCTTACTATGAGCAAATTAGTTCCAGTGTATTCCACAAAACCACGAAGAGGGTGCTTAAGTTGTTGACTTTTCACATAACAGTGAGACTGGCTAAATGAAACAGTGTTCAGAAGAGTTTGAAGTAGTAGAAAGTATTCATTATTTATAAAAGAACCGAGGCTTTTAATTCAAAGAAAGTTTTCATGATAGTGGTTTGATAGAAAAAGTGTGTAAACCACCACTTACATTTAGATAAATATTTCTTATTAAAAGTTTATTGACAAATATTTACTATTAACTACGGACGCTAAATTAAACGTTCTAACCGCATGTTTTTCTTCTTTACATTTTATTTACCAAATCGTTTGAGACTATGTTTGAATAGAAAATTTGATTGCGATGTTAAAAATTTATATAGCGATTTTGATGTATTACTAGAGAGAAAGGACTTAAGTCCTTTCTCTCTGGTATTACCAATCAATAGATTATATTTTGAAAATGTATTAATGTATATTAGAATAAAAGAAACAAAACTGAGCAAGTCACAAATGAGAATATAGAAACCATCAGAACTAACAAAACATCAACACACCACCAAACTTACTATCTTGTACCAAAGATTTACAATAAAATACCTATCTACATTAGAAAAAAGAAACGAACAAGCCAATTTAGAAAACTTGTTTTGAATTGGTTAGAAATAGTCCTTGTGCCAGACAAGTTGTTGGTATAAAATGGCGGGACCAGATGAAACTTTCAACACTTGTACACTGGCATGTATAGAGCACGAAAATACGTGATGAACATTTCAAAAATGTAGCTATCCAAGATGGAGACCATCAAAATGGTGGCTATCGCCAATTTTCAATGGTACATACTATATCATCATCGCATATCTCGGCTCTGAGTTTTCCGATTTCATGGTTCCTTTTTAAAATGAAAGATAATTTCCTTGACTTCAGTGAGCAATATTTTCATAAATGTAATATTTTTTCAGTTAAATATAAAAATGTGAATTTTAACCGAAATCATTTTTATTTAATATTTGACTAAGGCAGATTTTTAGGCTTAGGCAAAAAATTCTTTTCAAAAAAGGAGGAAAAACAAAATTTTATGAATAATATTTTGTGATTTAAATTTGCATAATATTTTCTAAAAATATGTTAGAAAACCACTACTTTTAGACAAATAAATGCTCTTGCAAAAGACGCTGCTTTTATTTGAAGAAAAGAGCAGTAATACGCTAACCGATAATCTGAACCAGAGCAATTACTGCGTATTTCTGTAACAACTGCACAAGGCAGGATGTGGAAAGTACAAAGCAGGATGGCAAGTACATTATTTTCACTAATGAAATTCGCGAGAAAGTGGGGTGTAACTACCCTTCAACCCCCTAATCGCCGCTCATGATTCATGATCATCATATGCAGGTAAGAACTTTATATGGTTATTATATAATTTTATAAGTGATGACAGAATCCATAATTTCTTATAGTGTTTAAATATTAAAGTAATTGAATAAAAAAAAAAGCTTTATTAAGATAATGCAAAATAATAGCCGAGCAAAGCAATACGTTTTATTTAAAACCAGAAACTTGTAACAGTTTCACCAAATAACTCACTGAAGTGTGTCTGATGAAGCCAAGTAGTGACTTAGTTCGAATCCCACGAACGACCATTCTAACTGAGATTTTCAAGGGTTTTCCTCTGTTTCACCAGGCGGATGCCGGGATGGCACCTGGTCGATTCCTCCCTCATCTTTTCTATATGCTACATAGCACCCGGCTTGAGCCAAAGATGCCGGAAGGCCATAAATAAATTCAAATAAAAAATAACGATATCCATAAAAGTTGTGAAAACTCCTGGCAACGACTGGCTTAAAAGATAGTAAGTAGTGCTCTGTAAGTAGTGCTTGTGATGAAGTTATGCAAATACAGTTTATCCGCAAATAATAACAATAACAACATAATAATTAAGTATGAAAAGTTTTAACTTGGCATCTAATTCTTCGAATTCAAGGTTGAACGTAGTACACACTTCAATCCATTGATTTTCCTCACATTTCGGTTTTTATAATCTTCTGAGGATGAGTCCCAAATTGCTTTTTTCTTTATTTCGTCTCTAAAGCGTTGTGTGTTGAAACTCTCCATTGCTTCACACATTACACTACCAGTGGGACATTCCCGCTAACCATGTGGAGACGAAACCTCCGAGCAACTGGACTCGGACACCGACAACACTTTCGATCTTTGTACAGCTATAGACATAATAATTGTCGCATGTCTTTAAGATTATTTCCCAAATTCCCAGTTATTTCCCTCGCAGAGGAAAATTTCCCGCAGTAGAGGGAAGTTCTCTGACGTTGAAAAATATGAACATAATCCGACATTAAAGCCCATTACAGAACAATTGTGATATACTATATATATATATATATATATATATATATATATATATATATTGTAATTATTTTTACAAATAAATAAGTGATTACAAATCAAAACAAGATTCTAAAATAATAATAAATTATAAACTCTTGATGTGATATCAGTTCACACTCTTACCTTGAAATATAGTAAAATAAATAATCCTTGGTGTTTAACAGTCTGGGCTGGGTTGGAAGAAAAATACTTAAGTGTAAAATCTGTCTTAAGCAAACCATCGAGCTCTACATAATTCTGGAGTGACTACTTAAATAATAATAATAATAATAATAATAATAATAATAATAACCGCACAGGAAGGAAGTGTATAAACTGAGTTAGAACTGAAAAGTTTTTCCACATTGGATTAGACTGGAAGTTGACAAACAAGTTTAAACCTTTGCTCTGGCGTCTTTCTTTAACACTAAGTAGTCACTCCAGTATTATGTAGAGCTTGATGGTCTGACTTAAGTCAGATTTTACACTTAAATATTTTCTTGCAACCCAGCCCTGGACCAGAGGTTACCGCAGTGGACCCATGTTGAAATTTCATTTTGTCACGGGTTCAAAACCTGGTCGTCGCTAATGTTTTTTAAATTGTAGATTACTATTGATAATTAGTCTTCATTTTAATCATTTTTTCGTTTGATATCAAATTCAATTCTGATACTTCTATATTTTACTGTTAATTTAACAATCATTTCAAGAAGCGTTTACTATTTTTAGTAAAGAAACGTAATCTGAAAACCGATTTAATTTTTTTAAAAGATCTTAAGAATGTAAAATAATATGTGTCAGAAATGTTCTTGAATAAAACAAATTAACGATTACTTATTTTATTGAACACTAACTGTAATTGCCCCAACTCTTTCGAGAAGATAAATAGTAATGAGCTTCGAATCTTTAAGTTACTTCTCGAGTCTAGGTCACATTAGGCTGGATTACCTACCAGTGGCTGTTGGGGGTTCCCACTTGGATTACCATCGCTTGTATGTATTAAATACTGATGGCAACGTTAATACAGAGTAATCCATATAGACCTTTACAATTTCAATTACTTATTTATTACTTCCTTGTGGAAGTGACCCTGGGAGGCAATTACTTTTAAAGCTATAGTTTAGAATGAAACATTTAGTCATTCTGAAATGACTGGGGGGAAATGACACCCATGAGCCATCATAAATCCGCCCATGATTAGTGACAGTGAATTTGAGATTGCCTTACATTGTCGAATTGACTCCAGCAGAATCCGTTGAGCGGCCATCGCTGAAATTCAAATACTATTATCGTCCATAGTTTACTATTGAACTGTGAAGGCCTACTTAGTCTTTATTTTCTAATGACGTAGGCTTTACTACTTCTACTACTACGTACTACTACTACTGCTGCTACCGCTGCTTTTAGGTCTCTTAATATCAAAGCTATAGCAAAATGAACCTTCTATTCCCGCTCATGGTGTCAGTCCGTCCATCCGTGTCTAGAAATGAAATCTCAGGAATTACAAGGTGTAGAGAGATGTTTGAGATATTTTTGGAAAAGTCTCTGAGGTGCACTCAGTCTCCTATCAAATTGAGTACCGGAGTGTCCATGGTACTCCTTGGCACCTTGGAAAGGTAAAGGCGGTCGAGCGTGGGACTGACCACCCCACCTCAGTACCGCAGGTCAAGAAAATGTGGAGCGTTACCTCCACATCCCCCATGCACCATTCACGGCGCGTGCGTATCGCACAGGGGATAGCTTTACATTTTTTACCTTAATTAAACTATCTGAGAGCCCCTGAAACTGTCTTAATTCTTGCAGTGGTCAGTATTGCCAGCTCATTTTCTAAAAAGTTAATTCTTAAAATATTCAGTTATACCTAGCTGCACCAAACATTATTCGACGCAATACAAATACATTGAAAGAGCATACGTTGCCGAGAAATTCACTTACCAGTGTTGTCAGCCTGTTTTTCTATAAAATTATCTTTTTTCATATTGCCTCCTTTATTTTGGTCATAGCAGCAGTAAACTTGGCATAAACAATGGTTGGCTCAGTAAGAACATACACAACTATTCCCGCTCCGCAGGAATCCTTTTGTCAGTATTATCAGTACATGCCAACATATATCTCTTGAACCATAAGGTGTAGAGACATACATTATGTGTCTTTCGAAAAGTCTTAGTTAGATTAGCTCAGAGCCGCCGAAATAGTTTTGTTTGGTGTAGTAGTTCAGTATTGTTAGCACATTTAAAAAAAATCATGAATTATTTAAATTCCTCCCGTTCAGCTACACCTAGCTGCGGCTAACTTGGCATAAACATTATTCAACACAGATACTGTGATTTTTTCGAAACTAAGTACTGCATTTGTCAGTGTTGCTATCCTATTTTACAAAAACAAACAAAAAAAAGCTTGTATGGCTAAAATTCTATTAAGGGACCGGATCCTTTGCGATTGTAAGTAGAATCGCAGCTCTAACATTTTTCTGCTGCTGCTACTACTACTACTTTTAATTCAATAAATACTAATACTGCTACTACTCCTTTTGACTACCAATACTACTACTACAAAGTCGGTCGCCGAAGTAATTCCAAGCGGAAGTTACGGCAGTACGGAGAGAGATTGGGTAATTTTGTATCACGTAGAAATTAAAAAGAAAGAAAGAAACCCTCTCTAACGTGACTTTTCTAAGCTATTTCCGTGAAGTGCCTCAAGTTTTGATAATGCGTATAATGAAACAAGAATCTAATCTGTTCTTTACCTGTGTTCATCAGTTCTGTAAAATGTTGAAAAATGCAAGAGAAAAAATAACCTTAGGTTTCGAAGCTACTTCTGTGGATTTAGTTAAATGTTGAGACCATAGAGTTAGGAAGAAAATAGAAAGAACATACATGACGTCACATGAAGCCAAATTCCAGTTCATCAGCAGCCATCTTGTATGGCCCCATTAGAGTCCCTCTATACCGAATACTGTGAGGATTGCCTTTTTCAATAGGAGGATGAGTGCACCTCAGAGAGGCACTACTCGGAAAAGAGGGTCTCTAAATATCAGGCCTGTCAATATGGCCGAAATGCCTCGTCCTTTCCGTCTCTTGGCTTCATTCCTCTCTCCAACAAAACAGCCTAAGGTTCCCTCTATTTATATTCCTAACTCTATGGATGAGAGAGAAACAATTGTTTATAAGTAGAAAAGAAGAAGTAAGAAATATCATCTGAGAATCAAACCCATGCCTCACTACTAGCAATCCAACGTTCTATCCATGCTTCTCAATATCCTTTGTTTCCACATCAAAGTTGAGGGTGTTAAACTTCTGGAACGTTAATAGATAATACATATTATATAACTGTTTTTGTTTGTTTAGTGTTTATTTTAGGCGCCTTGGTTTTTGTATTTAGAATTTTTAGTATTAAATTATTATTTTTAGTATTTTAATCCTTTTTTAGTTCATGGCACATTAAGTATCTCTTGCGTAGAGGTAAATTGTTCGTGTGTAAATAAAATGCATGGAAATTTTGAAACGTATAAATAAAATTTAAATACTCATATAAAATCCCATATGCTTCTGTATGTCTACCCTTTCAGCGGCTTTCGAGCACTTCTCGTTGGACTAGAAGGCTGAAATTAGACATGACTATTCGTGGATAGATTGGATTTTTAAAAAAAATCAATTAATCGGTTGCGTACGTCAACCTCAAACCTCGGGTATCAAAAGTACACTTTTCATTGAACTAAAAAGAAGCTGAAATTCGCCATGAAGATTGGTTTTAAAAGCCAAAGAACAACAGCGTACGATACTCTGTATAGTTGTAACTTGCTCTTGATTCTACATGCTTCCGTTCTTGATGAATTTGAAGAGTACTTCTACTTCCTTTTGTTGGGACTAATTTATCTAGTTTACCAATGTAAAATCATGTATTTATGTTTACACAATATGCACATAATAATAATAATAATAATAAATAATTTCGTACACACTAGCAATGTTACTTTGCTAGCTACTTCTATGTCGAAAAATATTTACTGGCAATAATTTAGTAATTCGCAAATGCGGGATTTTTGGAAATCAATCCCACTGGCAACGCTGCTTGCTTGCCACCATACGTTTATCGTTACGGTAACTTTGTAGGCACATCACAATTGTTGTCATTACAGAAAATTTTCGAGTTACGGAGGTAACTAGATATCTCTGGCAGTGGTGGCGTGAGGGGAGTTAGTGGTGCCCCTGCCGGTCGCAGACACAGGTGAATAATCGCTTGTTAAGATTAATCAATGAATCACATCAATGGTGGTCGGTGACGTAACAGCTATGTCGTCTCAGAACTCTTTATTTGTTCGCTTGACAGAAATAATTAATAAGCATGATTCTTCACATTCATTAAGAAGCCATTTTTACGTATAGGTTACGGCGAGTGAGAGAAGATATCTGTCTTGGCAACTGAGCTTTCCCGCGGGGCTCCAAATAACGGAAAATAAGATATTCGGCCAACAGTAGCAGTGTGAGCTCACGTGAACGGGCATCAATCAAGTTGTCTTGCTCCCTGCCCCAGATTAACTTTCGCCGCCACTGGAATATGAAGCTCAGCAATAGTTGGGAACTGATAGTAGGTTTGCAGTTTATTTGGAATTCGAGCGTTGACATAATATTTTTTAACCTACGTATTTGTTGATGAAAGAAAATAAAAAAATATGTTTCCAGATTCAACAAAATAGATAAATATCAGCACTTTGCCTGGAACTGATAAAATATTTCGCGAACCTGCCATTGAAAATCTAGATGATGATTTCACGCAGAACCAGCGCCTTAACAAGGAGGGCTCGAGGTCTGTGTGTGTGTGTGTGTGAGTGAAATTTACGTGAAATGCATATAATTTTGCCAAATTTTTTTACTGATATTACTAAAAATATCCGAATTTCTGGGGAGGGAGTCCGGACCCACCGGACCCCCTAAATAATCCCTGGCTTAAGTCATCCGAAAATGCATCTACACGGACACATTTCTCAACATGTCAAATGTTTGGGAACCGTTGCCCTAAACTAATAGGCTAGATTGCCATCACCCTGCGTTCTAGAAATTTATAAGAAATGACAGTTTTATTTTATTACCCATCCAACAAACGTTTCAAGAAGACACTCGCTTTTAAAGTAAGGTTTTGAAAAACGGTTTTAGCAAATCCGACAAGATAAAATAAATATATATTTATCTTGATTATAAGTTATTTAAAATTAAAACAATTCTATCTGCCCTGATTGCACACTTAAATTTGAAATACCGGTAGAAATAACTGGACAAATCATGTAGTTCATTCAGTTACTAACAGAGGGCAGTGATGGTCATGAGTATATTAGATGTTTTCTAATTTCTTGAAAAAGTGTCTTATTTGACATTCATTTATAACAGCTTGGGTTTACGGAACCGAAATTGAGATTTAAAGAAACAAATATGATAATTCATTTTTAATACAATTGATCCTCATCTACGTCATAAATAATTCTGTCTTCATTAAATTCTTCAAGTAAATTGCCCTTGGGTTACAAAAAATCCCTTCGCGGGGGAGAAAACGAGGGAACTTTACAACTTGCTGGGATTTTTGGACTTTCGACGCAAAATTTAATTTTATTGTATATTACCCTTGTTTGACTATATATCAGGACAATATTTTTCACACAAATACGTTACTCAATTCTGCTTATCATTGCAAGTCAGTGAATTTATACGATGCTTCAATATATTTATTTTTGAGATGCGACAATCTTTTTGTCCATAGGTGCAAACGGTACGCTGCGCTGTACAAACTGCGGTAGGTTTGTGCGCTGTACAAACCACACAGGTGTAACTGGTGAAAAAAAGATAAAAAAAAGAAGAAAGAAAACGAAACAGAAAAATAAAGCTGGTGGTGTTGCCGCTGCGTTTTGGAAATGAGCTATACAGGAAACGTGTTTAGCAACTAGCCAGAACACCTGGCAACACTACCTTCAGTTTTCTTCGTTGGTTTTTCTCTGGAGGAGGGGTAGTTTTATAAACATATCCATTCTTTTAGCTTCACGTGTTCTCTAGATCAGCGACGGCTGTGTTTGAGAACGCGACCGCAGAAAACCGGGCGAGATTCGCATAAATATACTCATATGTTTCCATTGTTTTATAGAACACAGCGTTCGTGTGTTCTCAAGTCGCTAGAAAATGGTCTTAGTACAAAAAAACTAAAAAAATATGGTAACATCGCAAACGAGTTCATTATCTGATCATGTGCAAAAAATCATTGCAATCGGTCAAGCAATTTTGGCGGGATGAGAGGACAAACATACTAACTAACATTTATTTTTATATACAGAAATATGATTCTTAAAAAATCATAAAATTTGATGTAGAATCACAACAATGGTGGTTTTCTAATGCAGATATTATACAATTGAGAAAACCAGCCATCCGTTCAATGTATTAGTTATTTGACGTTTATGTAAGCAATGTAAGGCCCGCTTGACAATGAAGCATATGTGCTATGATAAACCGTAGTGCTAGTACAAATTAACCGTGTCAAAGTACAATAGGACAAGATGCTATCATAAATTTCATAACGATTTTGATGGAATATGCTAAGAAAAATGCTATGATTCCATATAAAGCGGGCCTAACATTTTTTTTTTTTTAAAGCGTGCTCAGTACACTGTATAAGACACAAAAAGAACTCACCTGAAATTTAATTTAAATATTTCCTTTTCTTCTTTTTATTGCACTAGTGACAAATTGCTATTATTATTAAGCAGAGAATCGTGTGTTGACTTTTAGCTTTCTGGATCTGAACTCGAATAAGTACACAAGCTTCTATAGGCTCTCTGAGTGGACTAATGAATATGCGTTATCACCTTTGATATCCTGTGGGTTTCATTAGTTTCCGGAAGGATGACTCCTTGTTTCCTTTTTAATATCGACAAGCTGTCATGTACGTTGTATAATGTATGATTAATCGCTTGAAGAAAACAATAAGTGAAACAATTTATAAATTCAAAGCCAAAAATGACAAAAATATAGGAGGTTCTCATGACAGTAAGATGTGTGGAGCCATGTAAATAGGGTTCCTACCTTTTGATGAAGAAATTACGGGACGCCCCACGAAAAGATACAGGGTAATAGATAAAATGAATTTTATGGGCAGTAAGAGCACTATGGCTTACGCTCTTCCCGACAGGGTAATAGAAAAAAAAAATACACGGGAGAAATGCGAAATTAGCAAAGAATGAAAGTAATTAGTTAGGCCCTGTACAGAGTTACCAAATGTTCTCTTTTTCAGGGTATACACTTTTGTACTCTTTCTTTTCTCAGTGAAGTACTCTTTTGTATTTTTTCAAGGTCATTACAATTTTCTTAATCAAGTAGGTTTTGAAAGTTGAAATTTGCAAAAATATACTGAAAACGGGATTCCTCATATATACACTGAAATTGTCGTTTATTTTCACAGCCACATATTACTAAGCTCTGCACCGAATTTTCATATTATTTATTTATTTACGTCTTGTTTTACATGGCGAAGTTAAGGCCCTTACGGCCTTTTCTACCACTGAACCATGAATACAAAGAGAGTAATTAATAGTTTCGGTAAACACTACTATAAGATGGAAGAGATTTATAATACAACGAAATTCATAAATGTAAACAAACTAAAGCAAAAACTAAAAGAGAGGAAACAAAACAAAAACGTATCTACACTACAGATCTTAGATAATCTAAAAAGTTCACTAACTTCATACACACACACACACACACATACATACACGAAAAATATAGGTATAAATGTAATGCCATGAGCACCATGAGAATTTATATAAACTAACATTATCGACTTACAATTAAATTTACATTGACAGCTAAAGAGATACTAGTATTTATTTGATATAAAATGACGATTTGAGAGAATACTATTCAAACATATCTTAGTTGTGTTGCTGTAAGAGGTAGCTGTAAAGCATAGATTTAAAACTTGTTAATGAAGTTGAGTCTCTGATGGAAATTGGCAGTCCGTTCCACTTACGGGATACAGAAACTGTATAGGACTTCGAATAAAAGGATGAGTTATGGTGAGGAATAGAAAGTAATAGGTTTGCGCGAGACCTAGTGTCACGGTTGTGATGATCGCTTAGGAACTTAAAACGTTGCAAAAGATAGGAAGGTTGCCGATCGCGTAGAATTTTAAATAGAAGCACTAAAGAATGCCACTCCAGTCGTTGTGAGACTTTTAACCATTGCAGCCTATTGAAATAAGATGTTAGATGATCATAATGTTTAAGATTAAATATAAAACGCACTGGAGCATTTTGAATGCGCTGTAGCCGGTACGTGTGTACATCATCCAGGTTGGCAAGCACTACGTTGCAATAATCCACATGAGGCACTACTAAGGCCTGAACAAGCATTTTCTTAAGGGAGATGGGAAGAAAATTTTTAAGTCTGCTCAAAGAATGTAAAGTTGCAAAGGCCTTTTTAGAGACAGTACTAACGTATTCCGTCCAAGTTAGATGTTCATTACAAATAAGACCTAAATTTTTTACGGTGTGCGAGGAAGGAATTATTATTCCATCTAGAAAGACGTTGGGAGAGGAAGAAGAGTTAAGAGATGAAATAATTGCTTTAGAAGCTATACGTAGACATTGAGGTTCAGATCATATGTGAACTATTGATCAGCGAGAAAAGAAAAAGTGAGTTTCGGGTCAGCGGTCGAAAGCAGTAAGCAACAAAAAACCACGACCTATCACTGGTTCGATTGTTTCAGTGGCTAAGTAGAAAGGATATTTGAATTTTATTTAAGGCCTTGCGGCAACTTTGGCCCAGACCGATTGGATGATTGGAAAATTGTTGGAATGAAGAAAGTGGGAGGAAACGGCAGAATGTCGAGAAAACCCGGTGGTTGTCTACCACAAAGCCAACATGGCTCGAGCCTGGATCGAACAGAGAACACCACGCACAGGAGGTAGGTTTGCCAACTGGTCAGTTTATTTCACTAGTAAGGCCATGAATTCCACTATATTTGCGATTAAAGCCGGTGTCCCGTACAGGCACCTGCTTTATACGTGACCGGCACTATACGTTAACCAATATTTTATTTCTGATAATCTCCATAGCGCCGACGATAGTCAGATTGGGATCTGGGTTTCCTGTTCAGACTCGCCAGCCACCGTTTTCCAAGTCTTTTGTCTGTCCTTCCACGTTACGTTCCAATTTTACATACCTTTTTTGAGTGGGGGACAAGTCTCGTTTCTTCGATATCCTTTCCACATTTTACGTAAATTCTTTACACTGTTTTTTAGGTAGATTTCGAAGAAAAATATACATATTGAGATCGATACGATATGAAAGTATATATATATATATATTGAATATGGCTGTGATTTATTATTTTATATATACTGTATATATATATTAACACGCTAGCGGCCATAATTTTGAAGATATTTGAACCAAATTTTTATATGTTGTTTCTAGGCTTAATAGCTCGGTTAAGTTCGTTAATGAGCAAAATCGGTTGCCATCTTGGATCCAAAATGGCCGTCGAACCCATTGTTGTGTAGAATACACTGCCTAAACCACTGGGGCTATTGAAATTAAATTTGGCATAAAGGTACATCATCACTGTTTGATTACGAAAATGTTACCTAATTAGTTCAAAGACGCCATCTTGGATCCAAAATGGCCGAAGTAAGAAATCTATTTTCCATATCGTTTGAGCTAGAGATACGAAATTTGACATAAAGGTGTATTGCAACTAGTAGTTAAAGAAAATATTACGAAATGTTGAAAAAGTCGCCATCTTGGATTCAAAATGGCCGCTGAACCCATTGTTGTATAGAATACACAGCCTAAACGGCTGCAGCTAGAAATATCAAATTTTTTAACACTATACATTATCATTTGTATGTTATTAAAATATTACTTGATGTATCCAAAGACGCCATCTTGGATCCAAAATGGCGGACCTATAAAAACATTTTCCACACCGTTTGAGCTAGAGATACGAAATTTGGCAGAAAGGTGCATTATGACGAGTAGTTTACTGAAATATTACAACACTTGTGAAAAGTGGCCATCTTGGATCCAAAATGACTGCCCAAAATCCCATTTTGCACACTGTTTGAGCTGGATTAATGAAATTTTACTTGAAGTTGTACCATCACATAGGTCACGACAATATAAGAAAACTTTCAAAAAGTCGTCAACTTGGATCCAAAATGCCCGCCCAAAAACCCAATTTCCAAATCATTGAAGGTAAAGAAACTAAATTTTCTTTGAAGGTGTATGACCAAGAGTAGGTTACAATAAATGGGGCAAACCTCCCATTTGGGGGCGCAGCCCCCAGTGGGAGGGTGCAGATGGATACCATGGTGGTGTAGTGCTGCAGTGAGATTTTGGAGGCGCATCCTCTCAAAAGCACTGAAGTTGGGGGGGCCGAACCCCCTACGGGGGTCTGGGGGCAGCGCTCCAAGCGAAACAAAGCGAGTATATTGTAACGTTCCAAGTGCCGCGCCACGTGCTCAGCACGTGTCGCTCATAATCAAAATATAAACAAGATAGTAGTGTGTACTACGTGTGTGATACGAGTGTTACAACACAAACAATCAAGAGGAAACGTAAATAGCGCAGACGACAAATGGAGTTTCATTAAGAAGCCACCGATGGAGCTACCGACGATACGAAGGAGGAGTCAGCAGACTCAGCAAATTTAGGTGTATAAAAGACCGACACACCAATATAAAGCATCACTTTCCTGGGTGATCACTCCTCTCCCCTTTCCTAGTATTCAGTTGCCTTGGACTGGTACTATCCTTAAGACCTGTACATTCAGTTGCTGTCGGACTGGTGTGCTTCCTAAAACCGCTCTCTCAGTTGCTGTCGGACTGGAGAGTTTCCTATCCTGCTCACTCTGTTGCTGTTGGACAGGTGGGCTGCCTAATTGAACCTGTGTTCAGTTGCTGCGGACTGACACAAAATCCGGTACTCAGTTGCTGTCGGACTGGTACCTTCCTTCCTGCACTCAGTTGCTGCGGACTGGTGCTATACCAAATCCTTCTCTCTTCTGCGAGGCCTACACCCAAGAAGAAGAAGCCAGAAAAGTTATATTATAACTTTTCATTTTGTATAATTACTTTGGTACGGGAGACTAAAGAACTTATATTATTTTATAATAAAACTGGTGATGGGCAAAACTCATACCCCGTGTATCTTTGTCTCTAACTATATTTCCACAAACAACAGGGTGTTCCTAAAAGAACATTACGTGGTGGAGTAATCGCTTATAAATAGCGAATAGCGCCGATTCCACTAAGCTAATTTACTAGTGGAAGACAAAATAAAAA
The DNA here is from genome assembly GCA_022664845.1 of Lepisma saccharinum. Classification (NCBI taxonomy): domain Eukaryota; kingdom Metazoa; phylum Arthropoda; class Insecta; order Zygentoma; family Lepismatidae; genus Lepisma; species Lepisma saccharinum. The sequence goes on along the minus strand of JAGDQP010000468.1, from coordinate 1,546 downwards.
GGCCCAAGGTGTGCCAAAGCCCAGAAACCAGTGATAAGTACAAATAACGGGACTAAAAACGGATCTGTCAAGTGACCCTATGCTTTTTTAAGTATGAACTTTGAACTAGGACAAGTAACATTTAATGCCAGTAATTACTAGGTCAGGCAGTAGGACGGGCAGTCAGGATTCGGATACAGATAAAGTAAAATCTAACAAATGCGATAAAATGGCGACAAATACATCTTTCCATTTACCACATTTAACTAAGTTTTCCGGTCGAATGAACGAGGACCCGGATAGGTTTTTTATGTTATTTGAGCACATGGCAAGTTTACAGTCATGGGATGACGAAAAGAAGAAACAGGTTTTGCCTATGTACCTACAAGATACTGCACTGGACATGGTATTCCAAATACAATCACAAAATATAATGGCCGATATGACATACAGTCAATTAAAAGACAAATTAATGAGTCTAAGCAGACCTAAAATCCCGCATTACAAAGCAGAAATGGAAATCAACCTAATAAAGCAAGGTCAGGATGAAACTATTGATGCTTACTTCATAAGGAAATTGAGGGCTATTAGACACAATCTCCCTGAAGCTACGGAAGAAGAGAAAATTCATTTCCTCAGCTTAGGACTACAACATCATTTTTTGAAAAATATTGCTTTGGAAACGCATATCTCTGTAAGAGATCTTCAGAAACGTTTACATGCATTGGAAAAATCCAATGATTTACTCAAAAAAAGAGAATTTGTGGAGAAAGCACAAGCTTTATACGCATTAGCAGATGGTGGTCAGCAAAGACAACCAACGATAAATTATGCTACTCAAGATCCTATAATCCCAAGTTTTCCTACTATGAGTCAACAAATTCAAAATTTTCAACCTCAAAGTTGTCAAACCCTTAGCATCCAATCGGCAAACAACCAACCTTTACCTACTCAATATCCTAATTATCTACATCCTGCACCACAACAAATACCATGTCAGCAACAACTATCACCACAACAACATCAAAATCCTAATAGCCAAAGCAATGTCCTAACCAGTTACCAACATAGCCAACATCCTTTGATAGAATCTATAAATAAGCAAACACCTTACTATTCAGCTTACAAACTACTACCTATGAACAGTCCTGTAATTAGAGACCTAAACCAAGCGCCCATTGCCATCATAGATACCGATCCCCATAGTAAACCTATAGGAAAATTCCTATATGACATAATGCCACCTAAAGACCTTAGGGACCCTGATAAACCTTACAAATACGAAAATTCTCAACCTAATCAGAATACGCAAAATTCAATGGACAATATTACCCAACAGTTGGCAGAATTGTCTCTTATGGTCGTGAAAAATAGTACAAACCAAAAACCGTACTATAGGAAGAACAATCAACAAAATGGCAAAAAGTACTATAATAAGAAAAACAACAATTACAAGAAAAATGGTGACGATAACAAATCTGGAAATAATAGCGGTACAGTCACCGTATGCGCCATTTGTTACAAGAGGAATCATACAGCACAAGACTGTTGGCATAAAAACAAGAAG
>JAGDQP010000467.1:125446-153763 GCA_022664845.1 Lepisma saccharinum | reverse complement strand
GTTGGAGGCCTTCATCCAGCAGTGGATAGAAAACGGCTGAATATGATGATGATGATATATATATATATATATATATATATATATATATATATATATATATATATATATGTGTGTGTGTGTGTGTATTTAAAACATTTTCTAATGCTAATTGCGTACTTCTTTAAATGACGATATAAACTATTTACTTTCTTAAATATTTCCATAACTTTTATTGTTTGAATATTTAAATTGAAAATTATTTTGTTACACTCGTATAAAATAAATACATATTGATTTGCAGGATACTGCTACGTTCCAGAAGATACTAACAGAAGCTCTTCCTCATGAATCTCCAATAATAGCAGTGCAAACCAACAATGATGGTCTTGTGGACGTGAAGATTATCGTTGGAGATACAAAAATAGAGAGTGCAGAAAAGAATCTGCTTGCAATCATAATTGGCCTCTTATCTACTTATTGCGTGTTTGAAATTGAATATCCAACAACGTTTCTGCCTTTTTTATCATTCATTGGGTACATTGTTTTGGGACATAAATACGAAATGTCCCTAAAAGCCTCAATTTTATCCGGCAAATTTGAGGAGTGGAAAGGCAAATTTGTGTGTCGCCAAGAGGTAGATTAGTTTGTGTAAGTCTAAAAGGAAGTATCACATAACTTTTACAAGTTTTTTTAATGATTTTTTTACACTATAATATGTAATTTCGAGCAATTAATTTGTATGTTTTAATTTTTAATTTCAGTTTCATTTAAGAATAAACCGTTTCTTTCAACACATTGTTACTGTTTTATTACTTGAAATAAACACTATATGTTAAGTCAGGCATTAGATATTTTTAGAAGTCCTCTCTGGCTATTAATCTTCAGGATGTAGTTCATGCTTTCTTTCGTTTTACATGTAACATAATTCAATATAACAAACTATTTAGTGTAAAATGCAAACGGCTACAATAGAAGGTGGCTGAAGGTAATGAAGGAATTAGTTCCCGTTTGCGAACAATTATTGTAGCCAGCATCGAAGTATAGTATGAAAAATGTGTCAACTATGTGCCATTTAAAGAAATGATATAGTTGAATTATTTTCATTATTATTATTATTATTACTCTTAGTGTAAGTACTAATCCTTAGTTATCAACAGAGATCAATATTTACACAAATATAAAGTAAACTGTAATTCTGTAGTGAACTGTAAACAAAAAAGCAAATGGTTATATCTGCTTTTTAAAAAAATATTGTTTCTTAAGCTCAAAGTAAGTTATTTTATTTTTTAGAAACGTTAACGCATTCAGGAAGCAGTAAGTGCATAGAATTCCGAATAATCATAATGATTATGGACTATCTATATGAGAAAACAAAATCAGTTCCATTTTAAAATCCTGTGTCTGGACCGTAGCTAATACAGTATTTATTTTGTGATATATTTTAATAGGTACAAAGCAAGAAAATGTTTTAAGCGTGATTGATAAGTAAACTTAAGTCTAATTGAATTTATTTAAGGCCTTTAGGCAACTATGGCTGAGGGCGTATGGATGATGATGAGATGAACTGGTGGAATGAAGGAAGTGGGAGAAAACGGGAGCACCCCGAGAAAGCCCACGCACACGGTGTTTGTCTACCACAAAGACCACATGGCATGAGCAGGGATCGATCTGACGATCCCTAGCACCAGAGGTGAGCGCTCTACCAACTGAGCCACCGTGGCCCCATAAACTTAAGTATTGAAATATATTGAGTATAGTAGTAGTAGTCATTAGTCCATTTGTTTGAACCAGATTACAACAGGGGGCATCCAGGGGAAGGGGACGATCGCCTTAACTTTGTCCAACCGCCCCCCAAATTTCAGCCTGGAACCGACCCTGGTTTACAATATTATGTACTTTGCTATAAGTTATTCTGATTTATGTTTTAAAAACTGTAGAAGATTCATGAAAAAATAATGAAGACATTAAATATTTTTTTAAAAAATTGACAATTTGTATAGTCTATTACAGTTTTAAAAAACTCAGTACATTTGTGTTATTATAGGAATATACAGGTGCGACAAGATAGATTCCATTAGAAAAGGTGGTATATTGTGTTCAATAATAAAAATAACCACTGGCGTTACAGACCGAAAGGTCCTGAGCCTACCCCAACGCCATCGGTCCGCAGTTGGTGGAACTGTGTCCACCTGAGTAACGGCCGTGGGGTCAGCATTGCGCGTCACGTCTTTATTCACGTGACTCCCCAGTTTGCCTCACGACGCTGAGTGGACACCGAAAAGTAGAATAAACACACAATTAGAATTTGAATTAATCAATGACATGTCTCTATAAAGTGTACTGGAAGTGTTCATTATGTGTTCCTGATTTGCGAATGAAATGTTCTTCAAGATTAAGCAAAGTGTTATTAAAGTGAGAAAGTGCGCCAAACTCATTACAAGAAAAACAATTCTTGAACCGGTACACTTTTAAAGCACTTATGTAGCACTTATTACTCGTTTCTAGAACACTCTCAGAAAGCACTTCTTTCACACTTGTTTCGTACTTTTGGAATACTTCTCACACTTCTGGAACACTTTTAAAGTGAACCAAAAGTAATCAAAACTCATTACACAGAAGTGTTCCAAAAGTGCAAACGAAAATATTTTAAGTGTTTTATTTTTTTGCAGTGAACAGTACAAAAAGAAGAGAAAGAAAAAGAAGATGTTGACTTCACTGTCCTTCCCAGCAAAATCTGCAAGAAAATACAACAGCCATTGGACTGAACGCTTTAGACAAATTAATCACTACCATCATCCCCCATCTTCCAGAAATCAATACGGACATTCTCATAAAATCTTTCATCAAAGCTTGCAAACAATTAAAATCAGCGCCGTCCTTCATGGCACAAGTAAAAATTGCTTTTGAGTTCTTGGCAGCAGCCTTCGACGATGGCACTGACTAAATAAAAATCCCACACCTCCTTCTACAAGAAATAGTACAATTCAAACAACCGAATTCAATGCACTAACTTATAAAACCTTAAAAATTCTTTTTCACATCACTCTCTTCCTCCCACAACAACATCCTGACGTCCCGAAGGTGCACCAAAAATACTCAAAGGACCCCCTGCCATATTCTCCGCAAAAAATCTGTATCAAACATACCCTAATAAGACAACGTACAAACACAGACTCCCCTCGTCATTCACGCTTCCTTAATCAAGAAAAATCATCAAGAATCTCATCGCCTTATCGTCAAGAAAACTACAGTACAAGAAATAAGTAATAGGTTTGTCCCGATACTTAGAATCCAAATTACCTGCAAAGAACAAATGTTGGTTGGCACGCCCACACGGCTGAGATTGGTCACCAGTCTCACGCCATTGGTCATAATGAAATTTCTGATTCGCTGCATGACCTGGCCGAGCTCCGCACAACACGGTGTCTTCAGCTGAACTGAGGTGGAAGCTTTGAGTATATCCGGAAGCGCGGACCGTATGAAAGCTACTTGTAAACAAGCAGTGTAACATACGGACTTTTCCGCGTTTTTCGGCCCTGGTCGGCCCAGGAAACGACAATCCATCCACCTTACATTAAGTATCATACAGCAATATACCACAATTCCAATCAAAGTATTCAAATTCTCCTCACATACAGTCCAGGAAAATTAAATGTCAGTAATTTGAATGAGAGAGGTGGAAGTTCTCTGCCGACGTTCAATAAGTACGTGAACCGACCCGGTCACCAACACCTGCCTGGGGATTTTTGCCCCCCGCCCCTCTTCAAATTGACCAAACCTTCACTAAAATGAACTCTGAACTTTCGGCTTCTGCCCGGAAGTACCTGAAAGCAACCCCGATGCGCAATCCAGAGATGGAAAAGAAGAAAATAAGACGGCGTCAGATGACCGTACCTCCATCCACCCGCCTGGCTATCCATGCGGGACTTCCACCAGATGCCTTCAACCACTTGATTGATAGGGACCTAACTACACAGGCAGCTGCGGACAAGATCAAAGAAACCTCCAAAACAAAGTCCGACGAAAAAATTCCCAAAACAGCCACAAATTCTACAAAACTTGCAGGAGCGGTCACCCAGTCAAATGCTGACCCGACCGACTGCTGCTTGACTTTTTCAAAAACTGATCAGAATGAAAAACCCGATAATCCACTGACAGTAAATAGCTCAAACTTCCCTGAATTGGTACAAAAGCTAAATAACACACATCTGGATGTTGCACTACCTACTGACGAAGAAGACAGTGAAAGCTCCAGTGACACGGATGGCGAAGAGGGCTTCAAACCTGCCCGACGGGCCATCAAACGCCCACCGCCGCCCGGCGAAACTAGTCCTATCCCTCTCCAAAATCATTACGATGTCCTCACTGATACTGAACAGCAATCAAGCAGCAAGGATAATCAAAATAACCAAAATCCCCCCCCGTACTTCAAAACCTCCTTAGATATTCGTCTACGGAGTCAAGAACACCTACACGTTCACAAAGAGCCTAACTGCCATCTGCACCGACCCACCACGGATCCAGCACACCAGGGAGCACATCAAATTTCAATTTCAACAGCGAGCTGACTACGACAAGATACTCTCTTATTGTAACCAGCAACAAATTCAATTTGCCACTGAGCTACCAAAGGAAGAAAGACCATTCAAGTGGTCCTTAGAAAACTTCCGGCGGATACACCAACGGCTGACATCCTTCAAGACCTGCCAGATCAAGATTTTCCTGCTACTGCCGTAGCTCAGCTCCATGGCAAAGAAAAGAATACTCATAAAAAAAATCCTCTTTCCACTCTTTCTGGTCACTCTGAAGAAACGATCTGACAATCAAAAGATTTATCAGCTGCGCTACCTACTTAGTTACAAAGTTCAAGTTGAGGCATATAAACCACCTGACCTTGCGCAATGCTTCCAATGTCAGCGCCTTGGGCACGCCAGCAAAACGTGCTTTAATGCACCTTGATGCGTTAAATGTGTCAACAGCTATCTTACACAAGATTGCCAGAAAAAGACAAGAACTGAACCTGCATTCTGTGTAAATTGTCAATGGGGATCACCCTGCAAATTACAGAGGCTGCAGAGTCATAAAGGCAGCTCTGGATCACCACAAAAACCAAAAGCAACAATCCACTCCACCTTCTAAACCTAAACAGACTCCCAATCTAGCAGACAAAAAACAACCACATACTATTCCTGATCCCAAGAAAAAAGAACAACCTTCCTATGCTGGTACCCTTAATAACAAAGAACAGTCAAAACTATCAACTTCCTATGAACTTCCCGATGTTCCTGCACCAAGACCTTCTCCACCAGATGTCGATACTGTAAACGACAACGAAGATCATGATGATAATGAAGAAGACATCAGCTTCGGGGAAATGATGCAGGAGTTGTGTCGTGGACTCAACCTAGAGCTTCTCTTACGCAACCTCAAGCAAGGCATCCGGCGGGCTTACAAAGTAAATTCCACAACCTCCAAAATTATAATAGGAGATCTTCATCAACTTCCTCGATGATGGGACAGACTAGAAACTTAATGAACCACCAGCTGAGAATTGCTTTCTGGAATGCCGATGGTGTCTTCACCCAGCGCCATGAACTTATTCATTTCCTAATCGAACACCAAATTGATATCCTTGTTCTCAATGAATCCCATCTCAAACCCTATCTCCGCTTCTCACTGCGCAACTACACAGTTCTTCGTACTGACAGGCCAGGATACAAAGGAGGGACAGCAGTCATCCACAAGAATCATCTTCCCATTCAGATTCCAGCCCTTCAGACAATAGAAGCCACAGCACTGGACATAGATGACCTACGTCAGCTGAGTGCACTTGGATCCAGAGTCTTCATAGCTGGAGACATCAACGCGAAACATCCACTGTGGAATTCAAGAGTGAACAACCCTGCCGGATTAGCTCTCCATGCAGCACTGCCTAACTTAGATCTTACTCCATCAGTTCCGCTTGAACCTACACACTTTCCCAGAAACGGAGGACGTCCGGACGTACTGGATATGGCCCTGTTCAAAAGAATAACAATCACCGAGGGACCTTATTCCATCAACGCCCTGCACTCAGACCATATTCCAGTCCGACTACAAATCTTTCAGCGTCATCTTCAGGAAAGAAAATACCTTCCAACCACATACACCACAAACTGGGACCAATACCGCAGAATCATCACAGGCTCCATCAGCACCACTACTCCCCTGCGAACAACCCAGGACATAGACAAAGCAATAGACCTCATCACTGCCAGCATCAAATCAGCCGCTCACATCTCCACCACCACTCACAGAGCAGAGCAACCACAATCAACAACACCTGAAGAGCAAAGAACCCGCCTTCTCATTGAACTCAACGTTGGGCCCGAAAGCGCTGGCAACAAACCAGAAATCCTGAACTCAAGCAACTCTGGAACTCGCTTAAACGAAGAGTGAAGAACCGACTCTCCCGCCAAGTAGAAGCTTACTGAGATGTGCCCAGCAACACCTCGATGACCTCGCTGAATGGACCAACAACTGGAGAATCAAAGTTAACGCAGACAAGACTGCAGTACACTTCACAAAGAATCTCACACCATCTCCGCAGCCACTGACCTTTCTTACCAACCAACTTGCCTTCCAACCCAGCGCCAAGTACCTTGGAGTTGAACTAGATCGCAGGCTTCTCTTCAGCAAACACCTTGGCAGAACAGCAGCAAAGGCAATCACCAGAACCACTGCATTATATCTACTACTCCGAAGTAATAACCTCAGAAAGGAAGCTCGTCTACACATTTACAAGATGATGATACGCCCAGTACTAACCTACGCTAGCCCAGCATGGAGCCATGCTGCAAGAGTTCATCACATCAAACTCCAGCGGGACCAAAATCGTGCAGCAAGAATGATCTCCGGCCACTCACGTGACACAAGAATAATCCAGATTCATGAAGACCTGTCACTTCCATTACTGCAAGATGTCATTCAGGAACATAGCCGATCATTCTGGAGAATCCCAACATCACTTGCTTCAAATACTTGGCACAGCTATTCCAAATCGATTAACTCATCCGATGCAACGACTTCACTAAACGACTACATCACGCTCCAGCAAAATTTCCACTTGTTTCTTCTATCTCTAATTCTTTTCTTTTCTTCTCACAGGGTTGCGACAGTTGCGCCCTGGCAAGTCAGATTCTAAATTTATTAATTCATAATGCAACTCATTACATATGGAAGGCATGGACTCTCACAGTCCGAAACTTCAAAAATTTTAATATCAGATACTATGACACTGCCACGAATCAATCAAATCGAGAGGAATTCATCTATGAAGAACATAGTGTTGCTCCAATTAAATCAAGTGATATTAAAGGGAAATCAGTCTTCCCACTCCAATTTTAAGCACTTGTGCACAATAAAAATTGTCCGCGAACTCTAGTGACTTATTCATATAAAACTATTAACTTCGTGCAGTGTAGTGTGTATCTAATCCAGCATCCCTTCACTGGACCACACAAGAGACGCCATAGTGAGAGCGTGTGTCAGTGGCTTTGAGAAGTTAAGTGGAAACGCAAACATACACACCGCCCTTTTGTATAGTCAAACCAGTATAAATTCCAGCCTCGGGCTATATTCCCGCCCGTCCTCAGCGCCCTCTAGACATCCCCTTAGACTATCTCTCACTCTCCTTATGTCTGAGCGTGACGTCACACCAAGCGGGCACACTCATTGACCGGCCGCGCGAAGCGGCCTCCTCTCCAGTCGCCAGCTCCCAAGCCATCACGAGCGTAAGCGAGAGAAACAGCCACAGCAGCCATTACTGACACACAGGCAGAAGTATTGATCGAGGCGGCAGCCGGACCCTGCTCCCCGCGCATCCCTCCCAAGGCAATGGGGACTAGCGAGAAGAAACAGTCACCTTCATTTCGCAAGAAGACAGCATAACTGCGTTCAAATAAAAACATGTTTTCTACGCAAAAAGATGACAAAACGTACTCCACGGATTGACATTGTTCCACTCAAGACGCCAGACAAAACATCATCAAAATTACCACGCAAGCCTACCAATGCAACCTGAAACTTCAGCAGGGATGCAGCCAGATGGGGCCCAGTGCCCCTCAGCCCAAAACAATCCTGGATTGCTTACTGATTCAGCATTTCCCACGCTACCGGTTCCAAGTTACCATGGAAGAGACATTCGGCCAACTTTCGACCCCCACAGGAAATCGAAATGAGTCAATCCACTCCAACCAGTGACACTGATGAAATGGATGAAGAGGGTTTCACCTACCCCAAATCAAAGAAAATAGCAATCAAACCACCCCATGAAAAAGACATTACGTCACTTACTGCTTTTAATGAACAATACAAAAACAAATTTGCTGCACTTACTCTCGAAGAAAATCCAACAAAACTTCCTCCACCAGGACTGATCCCAGACAAACCACCACAGGGCTCACCTGGCTCCAAGCGCCCATCACCAATCTACATCTAAGGCGTGGTCAAACGATACGCACTACAACAATCTATAATAAAGTTCTGCAAAGACCCTCCTTACATCATAAATACAGGAGACGCCATGAAAATCCATCTTCGCTCTACCACAGATTACGACAAAACGATCGCATTCTGCAACCAAGCGGCATATCAATATGCCACTGAGAGACCGAAACAGGACAGACCACTAAAAGCAGTTCTCCGTAAACTCCCAATAGACACCCCACCTACGGACATTAAAGAAGCACTACTGGCACTCAGCTTTCCAGTAATCCAAGTCTCGCAGATGCACGGCAATAATCTTGAAACCAAAGAAAAACGTCCGTTCCTCTTTTCCTTATTTCGCTAACTCATATTCCCGGCAGTGAAGATATCTATAGCCTGGACTGCCTACTACACAGCCGCATAGTTGTAGAGCCATACAAAGGAAAATCAATCATACAATGCTATTTATGTCAGCGACTGGGACACACACGTCATACGTGCCATTCAGAAGCCCGTTGTGTAAAGTGCAGCCTTCCCCATGAAACAACTGACTGCCCAAAGACTGATAAATCAACACCTGCAAAATGTGTTAACTATGGAGGCCCACACCCTGCAAATTACCAGGGACGCAAAATTATTAAACTGTATAAATCAGACAAGCAACAACCAGCACTCCCCCAGTTAATCCGCCACCAACTGAAAATACCGCTAATGCGCCAAAGATGCAGCAACATCAACAACAGCAAAACCAACAGCCTCCCAAGCAACTGTAAGGCGCCGCTGCCATGCCCACGCCGCACTCAACTCCCGGAAGGCGCTGGGAAGTCAATTCCACACCAACAAACCAGTCAAAAACTCCTTCTCAACACAACAATGGACAGCCTACAACAGACACCACCACTTCCCAAGAGGAAATACCAGAAGCGCTAACCACTCAGCCACCCAAAATGGATGACGGCCTACAGGCGCTGGGAAACCTTGCCTCCAGCATCATACCACATCTTGCAGGCCTCAATACCAACACCATCATTGGGAAATTCATCGCTGCCCGCAAACAGCTCAAAAAAGCCGCCACTTTCATGGATGAAGTCAAAATCGCTTTCAAATTTGTCAACCGCTTTTAATGATGGCACAGAATAAAAAATCACGCCTCTCAAGAGATATTCATCTAATGCATTGGAACGCCAATGGGGTCAGGACAAAACAACCTGTCCTCCGTCATTTCCTACAAACCCACAAGATAGACATAGCCATCTACGTCCATTCCACCACTTCACCCTTCCAAATTACACAATCTTTACAAATGATCGTCCCATGGGACCTAAAGGAGGCACTGCAATAGCCATTAAATCATCACAGCAGTTTCAAGAGTTCCCACTTCCCCCCCTCCACAATACTGAAGCAACTGCTATTAAATTATTCTCTGCCCAGGATCCTATCATTATAGTTTCTGCTTACAAGAAACCACGAATACCTTTCCACCGTCCTGACCTCCATGCATTGCGAAATCAGAGTAATAATAGCAGGCGACCTAAATTCGAAGCACCCATTGTGGAACTCCAGACGAACAAACGACAATGGTACGCAACTACATGCAATCTTCCAACATCTGGACTGTGAAGTTTATGCGCCTACAGATCCGACCCACTTTGCGCTGGAGGAGATCCAGATGTACTAGACATAACCCTCTGCGCGGGAGTGGATATCGCTGACGGTCCACATTCCATCAATGCCATACCATCGGATCATAATCCAGTGCTGCAAGCGTTCCGCCATGACCATCTCGTGACCCTCAAAACGGCAGCTTCTATTAAAACAGTAGACTGGCAGGCCAACGCAAATCAAATTACAAGATCAATACCACTTCTACCCACTCCAACCAACGCTTTAGAAGCGAAAGAAGCCATCAAGCAACTAACAGCTTCACTACGGTCCCACACCACTTCATCCACCACTCAGCACGGCGACCAATCATCCTCAGCCAGAACTACGTTCCTGCTTCAACTGAAACGGTACGCCAGGAAACAATATCATAAAACAAGGCACCCAACATGGAAACAAATTTTCAACATGACCACCACAGTTAAGAACCGACTCCAACGGATACGTCAAACATGGGATACTTTGCTTCGTAACATTGACGCCCCATGTACAACATTTTGGGAATTGGCAAAATCTTTAGTAAGAAAAGAACAAAAAAACACTAGTACCGCTCCAGGGCCCCAGCCTACTTCGCGGACACCAAGGCGGAACTATTTGCAAACACATTAGAACAGTTCCAGCCAAATCTGCATCTCATCCCAGCACAACGGATCGCCACTGTGGAGGTACAAATTCAAACAATATTGTCTGCTCCACCAGACAATCTCCATTTTATTCCACTGACAACGCCAATGGAAATAAAGCAACTGATTAGGACATTGGCCACCAAAAAGGCCCCAGGCCCGGATGGAATCACAACAGAAGCCTTGAAACATGTCCTCCCGGAAGTACATCAATATCTTTCAACTATTTTCAACATCCTGCTCTCCTCTTCCCATTTCCCAGCTGCCTGGAAGAAAGCCACAATCATAATGATCCCAAAGCCATAGGAAAAAAAACATTACCAACTAGCTATAGACCTATCAGCCTTCTTTCCCACCTAAGCAAATTGTTCGAGAAAGTTCTACTCTCCCGATTCCGTCTTCAACTAGAGCCAGATCACGTTCTACCAACACATCAATTCGGATTCCGACCGGGCCACGACACCCAGGCGCAACTTGGTAGAGTAGTGGACCATATTGCCTTGGGACTAAATTCCAAACATTTAACCATTGGCGTATTTCCTGATGTCGAAAAGGGCTTCGACAGAGGGTGGCACCCTGGCCTTTTACAAAAACTTCAACAAGGACTCTCCTTACAGCTACTTCAACTCATGGCATTCTACCTTCACCAAAGGACCTACCAAGTTCGTCATGAACATACAACTTCAAATCCGAGACTGATACATGCTGGTGTGCCGCAGGGCAGCGTATTGGCTCCAACACTCTATATATACTACACTGCAGATTTACCCACTACTTGCAACTGCACGACAGCTACCTTCGCGGATGACACCGCAATCTTCACGGGCAATAAAAATTATCGTTATGCCCACATCGCAATGACGAGACAATTGCATCAGTTACAAGAATGGAATTAGTTATGGGGTATCACGATAAACGCCACAAAAAGCAAAGTTGTTGTTTTCCATCGCAAGGCACGATTTCTCCCAATATCCAGCCGCTCACGCTACACCAAGAAGAAATACCCTACGAGACGTCAGCCACATATCTAGGAGTTTTGCTAGACCACCACTTAACCTTCTATCCCCACCTCTCCTCCCTAGCCTGCAGAGCAAGGCAACGAATAGGCTTCCTACATCCACTACTTCGCAGTCCTGCCCTTCAGATGACAACAAAACTTCACATATACAATATGATGGTTCGTGCTTTCATGCACTATGCTGGCCCAGCCTGGCTCCACGCTGCTGCTACATATCTCCGCCAACTTCAAACTACATAGAACAGAGCACTTCGCCTCATTACAGGCCAACATTACTGTATCTATACCACAACTCCATCAAGACACAGATATGACCCTCATCATTGATCATCTTCGTAGAATGAAGGCCCTGTTCTGGCATCGAACCCAGAACAGCCCCTACGACACACTGAGCCAAATAAATACCACTCAGCCAGTTCGCCACAATTTCAAATTACCAAGACCAAATTAAATGACCCACGCAACTGGCTTTTCAAAACATAAATTTGCACTTCTCTCAACCAAATCACATGAAGCACAAAAAGTGCACATAAAGTGAAAAACCACAAACAAATAACATTGCAATTCAATTGACCAACTGCCATGCTTACTCCTCACAAAATTTTCTCTCTCTTTATTTTCTCTTTCTCTTCCACTCCTTCACCCATTCCAGACAATATATAAGACTATTACTCTCTCTCTATCATTAAGAAATTAAAATGAAGAAAAACACGACCACAAGCCAAGAAGATCAATTTCAAGAAAAAAGTCATGGGCTTGTCCCGAAACTTTAAAATATTTCCCGACAAGAACTTCTGTCTGTTCTGGTCTACACTGCCACTGATAGTTGAGCCTTAAAAGGACCGTGAGGACGTGTTCTTTGAGCTCCGCAAATTTTGCAAATAAAGTTAGGAAAAACATTGATTCCTACTTCATGTGTGTGTTTGTGTTGTACATTAGGTGTTGTGTGATTGTTGTGTACTGTCCCTGTGTGTTCGTGAAGTGTACTTTTTGTGTATTGGATCAAGAACAGTGTCTTGAACACTAAGAACAAGGAAGGACGTCATCATCCCGCGTGCTAACCTAGTGTGTCGAGGTACAAACTGAGGCCAAACCGTTCGGGTCTCTATAAGACGCGGACTGACGGGAAGACGGTCTACAAAACCAACGAAGTCAGTAATCTGAAAGAGAGCGGCGGAAGTTCTACGCCGTTCTTCAAAAAGGATAGTCAAAATCACAACTTCCTATCTCCCCCACTCACTTATTAAAGCAGACAGGCCCACCCCCTCTCCCAAAAGAAGACAGTCAAAAAACCAATTGAGAAGTCCCAGAACTTTAGCCAAACCACCATGAGTTCAGTGCTGAATGACAATAATCAAGTTGAAATGAATCCATCCACTTTGGCATCCGAAAAGGCATTCCCCACCATCCAACGACGCCGTAGAAGCCTCAAAGAAGTAACTGAACAAGCCCCCCACCCACCCTCAAGCCCGGAAATCCAAACTATACAGAGCAATTCAGCGAACTCAGCGACATCGAGGAAGAATATTCAGAGGTAGAAAATAATGGCTTCGAAACCCCCAACAAGCGGCATAATCAAGGTCGCCAGTCACCCAATCAACCACTCTTCCTGGTCAACTTCGTACAGGAAAACAAATTCACACCATTATCCCAAGAAAATAATCCCGAACAGAACCAAACCCGACCCACGGGGCCCCCCAAAACAGGCAAGCCTAAAGCATTATTCGTATATAACATCCGCAAGCCATTTGAATTCATCAAATCCATGAAGCATCTATGCAAAAAGGTCCGTACAGTTCTGAACACGTCAAATGGACTTAAATTCCACTTCAAGAACATGCCTGATTTTGAAAAAATTAAAACACCATGTGTCCAACAAAAATTTGAACACGCCACTGAAAGATTTAAACAAGAGCGCCCCATGAAAATTGTGATTCGCAAATTGCCCCGCGACCCCCCCCCCCCCAAGGCATTAAAGAAGAACTTCTAGAAATGCAATATCCTGTAGAGAATGTAGTCCAAATGCATGAAAAGGATAAGCAAACCGGAGAAAAAACAATGTACCCGCTGTTTCTCGTCAGCTTGACGAGAACTCCGGGAAGTAAAGAATTTACGAACTTAGTGATCTATTCGGTATTCGCATCCAAATTGAGCCACACCGTGGAACAGGGGTGGTTCAATGCTACAAATGTCAGCGTTTGGGACATACGCAGCATACTTGTGACTCATACGAGCGCTGTCAAGTGTGGGCAAGGACACAGTTCAAAACTGCCAAAAACAGATAGGAGTTTCCCAGCTACAAAGGATGCCCGGTCATAAAGGCGGGAAATAATCGTCGAAGGGCCGCAGGGGTATCTTACGTAGCGGCAGTGCATTGAAAACACCAGAAAAAACCGCAACAGATAACTTACAAGCAAAAGCAGCAATTACTACTACTACTACTACTACTACTACTACAACAGCAGCAGCAGACACCCCAGGACCATCAGCAGATAGTGACGCACCAACAACA
The DNA here is from genome assembly GCA_022664845.1 of Lepisma saccharinum. Lineage (NCBI taxonomy): Eukaryota > Metazoa > Arthropoda > Insecta > Zygentoma > Lepismatidae > Lepisma > Lepisma saccharinum. Next base: position 139,503 of record JAGDQP010000467.1, on the reverse strand, counting down.
GTGCCCCCCAGAAGATACCAAGCCCCAAGAAGAGACATACCCCACAATACCAGAAACAATAACAATTACAACAATCGTTCCAGTTCCGGCTACAATTCCATTCCAGGAATGAAAGATCTCTCCATTTTTGTAGGCATGACACCTGCAAAAGCAAAGATTTTCAAAGCAGGAATGGGAGAAAACAAGTTAATCCAAGATCCAGTTGACAGAGTGCTTCACCTCGCCGAACTGATAGCTGACATAATAGACGATGGTTTTAAATAGAAATCAAACTAGAACTCCACCCTCCCGGAACTTAAATATTACTTACTGGAACGAAAATGGAATTTATAGACAGAGGCAAGAATTTCAGTACTTTTTAGAAGAAACCCAAACTGACATTGCTTTAATAAACGAAACTCATCTTAAACAATATCACCGATGGACAATAAGAAACTAGTCAATATTGCGGACTGACAGACAGACAGAAGCAAAAGGAGGCACAGCAATAGTAATACGAAAAACAATCCCATTTGAACCAGTGACACTGCCACAATTACAACATATTGAAGCCACAGCCATTAAAATCCCCACACCCCAAAATCCAATCTATCTAGTGCCAGTATACAAAAAACCGGAACTTCCCCTCATTCGGCCAGACCTGGAAGCACTTCAGAACCTAGGGACCCGAGTTCTGCTAGCAGGCGACCAAAATAGTAAACATCAGGCCTGGAATTTAGGAAGTAACAAAAACGGAGACCGCCTGTATGCATACTTGCCCGCATTGCAATTTCAGCCATATGTCCCAATAGAGCCCACCCACTTTCCCATGAACGGAGGCGCCCCTGACATATTGGACATCGCTCCTAGCATGGACGTAGACTTGACAGAAGACCCCAGATCTATAAATGCCTCACACTCAGACCACAATCCCGTCACATTCACAATAGATCACAAACATACTCTTCCCCAGGCAAGACCAAACAAGATACCGATTACCGACTGGACAAGCTACAACAGCAAGTACTGGACGAACTTCCGTAAATACCAATTCCCAGCACCATTCCTGAAGCTGAAAGTGACATTGACTCCCTCACTGCCTTACTACTCACTGCGTACAAAGCCAACACAACACACATCCAACCAGAGAAGAAGCCAGAAGATCCGGCGGCCCGGACAGCCGCTCTTATTCAACTAGAAAGATGGGCCAGAAAGAAGTGGCAACAGACACGTCACCCAGGTTACAAAACTTTATTCAAACTAACAGATAAAGTTAAGAAAAGGATATCCAGACTGAAGCAGGAGAAATGGGACGCCAAATTGAAGCAAATAGATGCACCCTCAAATGAATTCTGGAAACTAGCGAAAAATCTCAGAAAAAAACCCCAGTGCCCCAACCGCCCCTCCATGGCCCACAATTAGTTTCGACCCTGAAGAGAAAGTTGAAATTTTCGCAAATTATTTGGAAAACATTTTCACCCCCCACCCCGACGTCTACAACGAACCCACCGGCAACTTCGAACCATAATAAACCAGGACCCACAGACAGAACCAGACAATACAAATCCACGAGAAGTTGAAAGAATAATTACCCAACTACAACCAAATGAAGCCCCCGGAAATGACCAAATCACGCCCCTGATGCTCAAACATGGCCCCAGAAGACTCACCGTATACCTTGCTCAGCTTTACAACAAACTACTGCAATTCACTCATTTCCCATCCAAATGGAAACATGCAAGTATATTCATGATTCCGAAGCCAGGGACTAACCAGATGTTTCCACAGCACTACAGGCCCATCAGTCTTCTTTCAGTACTGAGCAAGGTATTCGAAAGAATAATAAAAATCCGTCTGCAAGATCATATTGACGAAAATAAACTCTATCTAGATCATCAGTTTGGCTTCCGGCCGGAACACACCACAGCCCAGCTAGTACGAGTTGTGGACCACATCACAGGAGCCTTCAATGAAATGCAACACTGTTGGAGTATTTTGGACATAGAGAAAGATTTTGACAGTCTGGTACCCTGACCTCACAGTAAAGCTTTCTCAGCAAACTTTCCCGGACACATAAACACAACTTATGCACAGCTTCCTCAAAAACAGAACTTAACCGTAAAATCAGCCGGAATAAAATCAGAAACCCACCCCATCACAGCAGGAGTCCTGCAGGGCAGTGTTCGATCACCATTGTTGTACGCTACATACACAGCCGACTTACCAACAGCCAGATCTTGCAAAGTTGACACCTTTGCCGACGACACGGCGCTCTTCAGCTCCAACAAGAATATACGCTACGCCACACAAGCTCTCAACAGCCAGCTACAACTACTGGAAGAGTGGACCAATAATTGGAGAATTAAAGGAAATCCAGTGAAGAGCCAGGCCATCATATTCTCCAGGCGACGTCCCCGCCCCTTCAACTAAACAATCAACAAATACCATATACAGAAACGGTCAAATACCTGGGTCTCACATTAGACAGAAAACTAACATTTCAGCCACATCTCAAATCGTCAGCCGCAAAAGCCACCCAACGTATTTCAGCACTGTACCCCCTCCTCAGAAGCCCAAGCTTAAGATACGAAACAAGACTTCGAATATACTGCATGGCCATCCGTTCAATGATGTCATACGCCTCTGCGGCATGGCTACATGCAGCAAAAACGCACCTTAACCATTTACAAGTAGCGCAGAACAGAGCACTGAGAATTCTCACTGGTCATGAAAGAAGCACAAGAACTCTGCAGTTACATGAGGATGCTGAAATCCCATACATCACAGAACACCTCCACCGCCTCCGACACAATTCTTGGAATCGAACCAGAAACTCACTCCACGAAGAAATCAGAAACATCGGCACGGTACCACCCAGCAGAGAAACGCACAGAATGCCAAGGCTTCCCTAACTTCCTTTATCTTCCTCACAACATCCTTAACTCCAAGAAACATGCAATTCATTTACATTTCCCAAAATCATGAAACAAGTACCTCATAATCATTTCATAATTGTAACTTCATCATCATCTCACCAAAAATTACCATCATCATCGTCTAACAAACATTACTAACCATCATCTTTAATTAAAAAAAACAGGCTGCGACAGATGCAACTGTATCCAGTAATGAAGCAGCAAAACCTTATCTCAAGTCACAAATCAACTAAGGTGGAAGTCATGGGGCATGCCCCGAAACTTCGTCAGAATTAAATTAAAAGCAAGAACAAAATTTGATTGGATTGGACACTTCCACGAAAGAGAGAAGAAAAGGATTAGTGTGCATGTCATTGTTCTTTGTGCTCTCGAAAATCATCGCCAATTGATGGGAAATAAACTTTTTCCCCCTCATCATCTCCCATCACAGGACGTATAAACATTACCCGCGCCCACTTGCTTTGGAATCACGAACGTTAAGTGGTCCAATGAAGTACAGTGTGTGTTGCTAACTTCCCAACGCTTAACTGAAGAGACGCCATTAGTGACGCGTGTGTCAGTGGTTTTGTGGTGAACACTCACAAGCACACGGCCTGGTTTTGTTTTGTCAACAAGACATTTCGCAGCCTCAGGATATTTCCCGCCCGCCTTCACCGCCCCGCTAGACATACCTACATCGACTCTCCATCTTACACTGCCTGGGCGTGACGTCACGCCAGGCGAGCGCGTACATTGGCCGGTCGCGTGGAGCGGCCTCCTCTCCAGCAGACAGCCACGCGAGAACGAGATCATCAGCAGCCGCCACAAGCAGCAAGATACATACACACATCACGTGTGCTTAACCAGTATCGATCGCTGCGGAAGACGGGATCCTTGCTCCCCCTCTCCTCGGCAATCTCACGAGTTCCGATGAAGCAACCTCCCAAGCAGAAGATATCAGACGCTTCGCTACACTTATTGCAAATTGCTCTTGCAGACAAGCCTCCCAGTAATCAAGTTCCACCAAATCCCGGGCCCGACCCAGCCATGATACAAGTGGATACTACAATGGACGCTTAAAACTACCCCTCAATACCTCCCGTCGGAGAAGATACAATGGAAGAACCCTTCAAGAAACTAAACTCTCCGCCCAAACATCCAACAATTCCGCCAATATCTCATCTCATACCACATTCCGAGATGATAATTATTTCTCACCTCTTTCTGCCACATCGAATTCCGAGATCCCCTTCCAATACCAAGATGCAAGCCACATGGAAGACCCAGAGGAAGATATAATGCTGACGCCAGGCAACTCACGCCCGCCAGCCCCTCTTCACGCTCAGGAAAGCCCCTCTCTACATTTATGGAGTGAAAGCAAAATGTACGTTCATCAGAACCATTCGCCCAGTCCTTTCCGCCGAACCAACACTGTATCACAACCAAGAAAGTATTATTTTACACCTGCGCTCTTGTGCAGATGTGGATAAAATCAAAGCCTTCTGCCAACAACAGAATTATGAACACGCCATGGAGCGCCCCAAAACAGACCGCCCCCTGTAAGTAGTCATTCGAAAACTGCAAACTGACACTCTTCGCGATGACATCTATCAAGAATTACAAGAACGTGAGTTTCCTGTGCAAAGCGTAGTACAAATGACAGGACGAAGCAAGATAGATGGCGCTGAAATTCCGTTTAAACTGTCCCTTGTTTCCCTGAAAAAGGTCCCTGGAATCCAATACATATATACGGAGACCCGTCTGCTCAGCTTTAAAATCGTCATTGAACCCCACCGAGGCTCTGCAGTCATTCAGTGCCACAAATGTCAACGTTTGGGACACAGTCAGCACCTCTGTGATGGACTTTTCAAATGCGTCAAGTGTGCTCAACCGCACCCTACCTCCGACTGGCCCCCAAAAGATCGTACTACACCAGCTACATGTGTCAACTCTAAAGGTCCCCACCCCGCGAACTATAGAGGCTGCGATGTCATGAAGAAGGCCCAGGCAAAACGCAACATGCAAATTCAAGCCAGATATTCAGCAGTAACGTTTCCAGACCATCAGGGCCCCTTAGCCGCCACCAGGCCCCCCTCCCACAACCACACTGCCAAAACAGACTCCAAATTACTTCTGGACACCTCCACCATCACAGACAGCTACCAACAATGGGAAAACGTCAACCCACTACGCCCCGCCACTTGGCAACTCCCACCATCACCATCAACAACAGGAGCAGCAACCAATTCAACACCACCAACAGCAGCAGCCGCCATCACATATCAATCACCAGCAACAGCAGCAATCAACTCACTACCAGCCAAAGCAAGCCATAAGCCAATCTCAACACCAGCAGGCTCCACCACAAATTCCAACGGACACCACTGAAACCATCTCCGGTCTCAACCAGCTTCTTACAACTTTTAAAGACGTCCTCTCCCTCTACAACGGCCTCGGCTTCACCAACACGATGACCAAGATACAAAGTGGAGTCCAACACATCCTCACTGCGGAAGGCGACAATGCTACAATAGCCGCCTTCATACGACTCTGCCAATATCTTAGACAATGGAACCCACTAAACCAACAACGACAATCACCAAACCCACCACCACCAACAGCATCCATCATTATTACACAATAACACACATCAAACAGCACTCAAGGCCACATTACGGTACGAAGACACTCCACTACCGAAACAAGCACACACAAACGCCTCACAGGTACGAGGACATTCCCCACTCACACCCACACTGCCAAACAACACACACACGTCTCACAAGTATGAGGACCTTCCCCACTCACACCCACACCGACAACCAATATACACACACACACACACACACAAATGAAGAATACTAGGACCTTATATCGGCCATAACCACCAGAAGACGACGACTACAAAGAATCCCGCAAATTCCAGCTCCAGACGGCGGCACTGCCCCATAGCTGCCCATGTACGTTCATTCTGCCACCACTTCCGATACGGGCAATTACAACAACAAAATTTTCCCCCCCCCCCAGCCACAGCTGCAGCAACTTGTCATCTCGAAAAATGGTACCCACTCAACAACTCTCTCCTACTCAAGCCTTACAAGCACTAAGGACCCCCCAAATCACACACACATGGACAAACGAAAACTCACACAGCCACAACTATAAAGAACACTAAGGCCCTCTAAAGTCAATACTTCCACTCTCTCTTCCACACAAAGGTGCACTTCTTATACACATTTTGATTACTACCAGATAACTCAATATTTAAGCCCCACTCCTCCGGCTGTCATCTTTCATTTCACTTCCACATTCAAGACTTTGGTTCATTTCTCTCTTTCGAACCGCAATTTGTTTCCGCTTCGTCTCCACTGCCATGTTTCTCTTGCAAATAGCTGACCATTTTGTTCTCAAATCACCACCATCCAAGAACATTGTGCTCATTTGAAATCAAACACGCCTACAGGAACAACTATCCTGTTTGCCAGGACTTATTTAATCACACTTCCGTCTACCTCAAGCACAAGACAGGAGCTTCCTCTGAAGCTCGATACTTCAACGTCGCAAAAGAGGCAATTATTGGATTACATTGCCAGTCTGAGCAAAGCACAGCAGTTGTTGTAGTGCGCGCACGGCGCAAAATCTTTGTTACGACTCCAGTCTTGATCGTACGATCTCAAAGTCTTCTCTGGAACGACCTTTAGAGCCAGCCAGCGCACTCCACCAAGCAGTTCTCTTATAGCGCGCGGACGTGCGCCTGGGGCTATACCTTCTTTCCTCGCACGTCGCTGCACATACCAAAGTTCAGTGACCCACACTCCAGCCGGAACCGGGCGACCTCACTCCACCGGGCTCTGAGCTCAACTGGGAAATCTGGGTGTATATCCCAGAAATCCGACCGACGAGAAGACGTACATTTTGAGTTTACACAAAATTTCAAGTCACCAAATTAGGGGCAGATTGCGTTCTCTCTGCATTTTCAAATTCTTCACTCTACGCAGACTTCAGTGTGCAGTTACATCTCAGAACACTGTGTAAACACCATCACTGATTGTTTGCATAAAGAAACTCTATATTATCCCTATAGTGTAGCGTACAAAAATAAAATAAATCAGTAAATTGAAAGAGAGGTGGAAGTTCTCTGGAAGACGTCAAGAAGCACCTGAATTTCCTGGACGGGGCTTAGTGCCCCCCCCATCTTCTTGACAGCCTCACCATGAACTTTAACTTCGAATCTTCCTCTCCACAACCCAAACTACTGATCCCCCCGAAATAGAAGACAAAAAGCAAAAGAAAACCGGTAACAGCGTATGCCCGGCTGGCCCGGTACGCCAACATACCTCCAGAAACCCTTTCTCACTTGGAGAAAGGCAACAGAAACTCACCAGCAACTACTGGACGGCAGCCTGGATTCATTCTACAATCGTTCAACGAAACCTTCAAGCTCCAAGACACACCAAAACCATCAAATCCAGAAACGGTCACCCATCCAGACGGTGACCCAAACATAGGCTGCTTGACTTCTGCCCCAAACATGCTGAAACATGCAGAAGTGCCAAATCACTCAACAAATCCGATTCTTCCAGGAAATTACTCATGTCAAATTGGTCGACGCAGCAGACCTCATCAGACCAAGCCCCTCCAACACATCCCATAACATCAGTGACGCAGACAGTGAAAATGAACATGAAATGGACACGGGAGACTTCCAGAAACAGCGAAAGGAGCCCAAACGACCCCCCTCACCAAACAAAAACGTCCCAATTGCAACCCAAAATAAATTTGCCACTCTTGATGACAAAAGTAATGATGAAGAACAACAAATGGAACATTCAGCCGACAAAGAAAACATTCCAACCTCCTCCAAGCCTCCACAAATTTACGTGTATGGTATCAAAAACACCTACACCTTCACTAAATCGTTGTCTGCAGTGTGCCAAACTAATCCCAAAGTGCAACATACCAAAGAATACATCAGATTCCAATTTGCCAATAGACCAGACTACGACAAAGTTCTCGCTTACAGGCTCAACCCAAAATACAGTTCGCTACCGAGACTCCCAAGAGTGAAAGACCATTCAAAGTAGTGCTACGGAAGCTTCCTGCAGACACGCCTACACAGGACATCCTTGATGACCTCAGGGATCTTGGACACCCTGCCATCTCTGTCTCACAAATGAAAGGTAGACAAAATCACCCAAGACCTAGTAGCATATCCATTGTTCCTAGTTTCCCTTAGCAAAGGCCCCGACAATCACAGTATCTACAATCTAAATTACCTACTCAGCTACCGCGTCCTTGTGGAGACCTACAAACCACCGGAAATCCTGCAGTGTTTTCAATGCCAGCGCATGGGACACTCCAAACAAACCTGCTTCAACCTTCCCAGATGTGTGAAGTGCGGCAAAGGACATCTTGCAGTGGACTGCCCTAAGAAAACGAGAGATGACCCTGCTTTCTGTGTAAACTGCTCTGGACCACATAAAGCGAACTACAGAGGCTGTAAGGTTTTTCCAACTATCCTGGAACGTCGTAGAGCAAATCAAACTTTCCAATCAACTATAACAAACCCAAAACAGCAAAATCCAACATCAACACCACCAAACAAAAATCCTGATTCATTTCCTACACTCCCAACACCCAAACAAAATTAATCCAATGACGCAGCAGCTACAAATACAGAAAATCAACAACCTAACAAAAATTCAAAGCAAACAAATCCAAAGAAGCATCCTTCACCTCAACCTCAACCTTTTACTTTCACTGCATCACAAATAAATTCAAAACAACCAGTGAAAAACTCATCCTCATCTGATCAAACTACAGAATCTTCCTCCATCGGCTCTGCCTTCAAGGAATTTCTAAACTACAGCAACACCATTAGGGAGATAATGACACTGCCAAGGACTAAACATTGGCTCCATTCTTGATCGTATTCTGCAGGGACTTCGTCGTGCCAACGCAGTTACTGATCAAAATCAACGCATCCTGATCTACGTCGAAGTCGCTGCAAGTATCCTTGATAATGCCAGTGAATAATCGCAGACTAAACTACAACCTACGTCTAGCCTACTGGAACGCCGACGGAGTCAACGCTCAACGTCACCAGCTCCAGTATTTCCTGCAGGAACATAAAATTGATGTCATGCTACTAAATGAAAGCCACCTGAAGCCAAATCACATATTCAAAATTCACAATTACTCCATAATCCGGACAGACCGCATTGGACAGCAGAAAGGAGGCACTGCTGTTATATTCAAAAATCACTTACCAGTCCAGCAACTACAGCTCCCACCACTTACCTCTATTGAAGCTACAGGTATCTCCATCATAACAGCTGACTCTCCCATTATCTTAATTGCTGCGTACAAGAGGCTACCACAGCGAATAGACCCTGATGATCTTCGCAGACTGAGTGCACTTGGTTCACGTGTTCTCATAGCCGGGGATCTCAACGCAAAACATCCGCTGTGGAACTCTCGCATTTCCAACCAGGCAGGACTAGCACTCTACGCAGCACTACCAAATCTTGACCTAACTCCTACAGCCTCCATCGAAACTACACACTACCCCAGGCAAGGAGGACGGCCCGATGTGTTAGACATGGCTTTACACAAAGGCCTAACAATCACTGCAGACCCACATGCCATCACAGCCTTGGTCTCAGACCACATACCTGTAACAATGGAAGTCCATCACCAGCATCTACCAACCAGAACTCAACTACCGCCTCTATACATCACAGATTGGGACCGATTTCGCAACATACTAGCTCATACCACAGATTCCTGACCAACTCTAAATTCCACAGCAGATATTGACAACGCAGTTGAAGACATCACCGCTTCAATCAAAAGCGCCTTCCGTATAGGCACCAGCATTCAACAACAGAACCAAGCAAACACTAACTCCAGATCAGATGCGAACTCATGCCCTCATTTCTCTGAAGCGGTGGGCTCGCAAGAGATGGCAGCAGACCCGGAACAACAATACAAACAACTCTGGAATTCTCTCAAAAAACGAGTCAAAGACAGACTTCTCCGCAAGGCAGCTGATGACTGGTCAGCCAAGTTGCTAGAGCTGAACCATCCGAGTCATGAATTCTGGACCCTGGCCAAATCCATGACTAAGCCAGGACACAACAAAGTCAACAGACCACTCCACGGCCAACAAGGTCTTGTCTTCTAATCGAGTGACAAAGCTGAGACATTTGCTGAAGCCTTAGAAGATCAATTCACCACAAACCCTGAACCATATGATGAAGAAAAAATCCGATAAGTTCACCATTTCCTTCGTACAACTGAATTCAACATCCATTCGATCCCTCTACACTCACCACTCCCAGAGAAGTTCAGCGCACAATTCAAAAACTTCGCAGCGCAGCAGGACCCGACGGAATTCCACCAAGTACCTTAAAACACGCACCCCGCAAACTGTTAGTCCTCCTGACAAGACTTTTCAACGCCCTCTTTCAACACAGCTACTTCCTAGCAAAATGGAAAATCGCCCAAATCATTCTGCTTCAGAAGCCTGGGAAAGATCCTCTGTATCCACAAAATTACCGTCCGATTAGCTTGCTCCCAACACTGAGCAAGTTATTCGAAAGAATCGTCAAAGCCAGACTAACCAGCTTTGTGGACATCAACAACCCGTTTCAAAGTCACCAGTTTGGCTTCAGAAATGGTCACGACACAGTTGCACAACTGCTGAGAGTAGTTGAACACATCACTCTTCAGTTCAACCGAAAAGGTCACACCATCGGCTTATTCCTGGACGTCGCCAAGGCCTTTGACCGTGTGTGGCACAGAGGACTCCTCTTCAAGCTTGCCCAGATGAACCTTGCTCACCAATACCTCAGACTAATCAAATCCTATCTGAAACAACGCAACTTCTACGTACAATATGAAGATTCCCGCACAAACCTCAAAATCATATCCGCTGGTGTGCCTCAAGGATCTGTCCTTGGACCAATGCTGTACAACCTGTACACAGCGGACATACCTACTCACCATAGAACAACAGCAACATTCGCAGATGATACTGCCATTTTCGCATCCCACAGGAATCTCAACTTTGCCTCTCGCTGCGCACAAGATCATCTGGACCAACTTGAAGAGTGGGCCACACAATGGCGCATCAACATAAATGCTGAGAAGACAACTGCAGTACATTTCACTAAGAATCGAACTCCAGCACCTCCTCCACTTCATCTTTTTGGCTCAGATTTTCCATTTCGTCCCAGCGCCAAATACCTTGGGGTAGAACTGGATCGAAAGCTACTGTTCAATCGCCACACAAACTCCATTGCTCAACGTGGAACTTCCAGAATCATCGCACTCTGTCCAATACTTCGCAGCAACACACTTACTCTCGAGGCGAGACTTCATATCTACAAAACCATAGTTCGCCCGCTCCTGACATATGCCTCACCAGTCTGGAAGCACGCCGCCTACTGTCACCAGCTGAAAATTCAGAGTCCAAAACTGAGCAGCCCGAATGATCTCTGGACACCCCAGGGATACAAGAATTGCCCAAATCCATGAAGACCTCTCACTCCCCATGATATTTGAAATTGTTGAAGAGCAGCATCAATCATTTTGGAACCGGATGACACGATCCCCACACATTCTACCCAACCAGCTAGGCACTGCCATTCCACTACGAAGATGTCATCCCATGCCAAGACCGCCATAAGCATTCAAAATCCCACCAAATGACCCAAGCCTTCTTCTCATCCCTCCCTAGCCCCTAACATCACATAAATTCTCACCAGGACTGCGACAGTTGCGTCCTGAAAACTCCAATACGCAACAAACAAAGCCAAGAATAAAACACAAATGAAAGTCATGGGCGCAAGCCCGAAACTTTGACCATCAAATTGTCATGAGCCTTCTGCCTGCACTCCACGCAATATTCCCATCTCTGGACGGCGAGGTATACGCCCCTGAGGAAGCCACCCACTTTCCACTGGCTGGAGGAGAACCGGATGTGCTCGACATTGCACTCCGCGCTGGAATAGACATTGTTGATGGACCCAATTCCATCAACGCATTACCCTCAGATCACAACCTGTTATACAAACATTTCGCCATGATCATCTAGTGGTCCATAAAACGACAGCAATGACACGGACAACCAACTGGCAGGCATAGTCGACAAATCGCAGCTGCACTTCCAGAACTTCCGGTTCCATCGACTTCACAGGAAGCTGACCAATCAATATCACTACTAACTGCTTTACTTCGGACAGCAATAAAACAAAACACCACCACTACAAGACATACTGCTACCGACCATCCCACAACGAAAAGAATGAATGTTCTCATTCAGCTCAAACGTTACGCACGAAAAGAATATCATCGGACCCGCCATCCAACCTGGAAAACAATCTACAATAGTTACACGCAAAAAATCAAAAAAGGCTCCAGAGGCTACGCAAGCAGACATGGGACGCCACACTACAAGAAATAGACGCCCCCTCCACAAAATTTTGGCAATTAGCTAAAAACATGGTCCGCAAAGATCAAAAAACCACCCCTGCACCATTACAAGGACCTTCAGGAATCGCCTACTTGCCTGAAGAAAAGGCAGAACTATTTGCAACAACTTTGCAACTTCAATTCCAGCCTAATACCAACATTATACCAGCACCTCAGATCGGCACTGTGGAGGAGCAGCTGACAACAATACTGGAGACGCAGATTGACCACATTCAAGACACTCCACCAACAACTCAGCAAGAAATAACTCGCCTAATCCGCACTCTACAAAACAAAAAGGCCCCTGGACCGGATGGCATCAGTACCGAAGCTCTAAAACATGCCCCCCCGGAAATGTACCAGTATTTAGCATCCATTTTCAACATCCTACTTACCAATTTTCACTTCCCACAAACCTGGAAAAGAGCACAAATAATTATGATTCCCAAACCAGGAAAAGACAACCCTTCCCACCAGCTACCGTCCAATCAGCTTGTTGTCCCATCTCAGTAAATTGTTTGAAAAAATCCTACTTTTCCGAATTCGACTCCACCTAGATCAAGACCTTGTCCTTCCCAAACACCAATTTGGTTTCCCCCTTGGACACGACACGCAAGCACAACTAGTGTGGTGGACCATGTTGCCTTGGGCCTGAATGGAAAGCACCTCACCATTGAAGTGTTCTTGGATGTGGAGAAAGCTTTTGACAAAGTGTGGCACCCCGGGGTACTACTAAAAAACACCAAGGACTACCCCTGCAAATAGTCAAACTGCTCGACTCCTACCTCCGTCAACGGTCATTTCAAGTCAAACACGAAAATTCAATATCAGATCCAGGGAAGGGAAGCAGGAGTACCGCAGGGAAGTGTATTGGCACCCACACACTACGTTCACTACACGGCAGACCTTCCGAACGCACCTTCGTGCACAATAGCTACATTTGCGGATGACACAGCTCTATTCACCGGTAACCGAAACAACAGATACGCCCACAGAGCGATGGAAAGGCAACTAAACTTAATTGAAACTTGGACCACACTCTGGGGCATCAAAATAAACGCTACCAAGAGAAAAGCCGTCATCTTCCATAGAAAGCCCAGATATCTTCCTTACTTCCAGCCTCTTTCCCTCCATCATGAAATAATACCATACGAAACGTCAGCTACTTATCTTGGGGTCCTACTAGACCATCACCTGACCTTCTTCCCCCACCTCTCCTCCTTAGCAAACAGGGCACGTCAACGAGTGGGATACTTACATCCACCCTTTCGCAGCCAAGCATTACAAATGAAAAAACTACATATCTACAACATGATGGTGAGATCTTTCATGCATTACGCCGCTCCAGCTTGGCTCCATGCTGCCGTTTCCTACTTGCACCAGCTTCAAATCACGCAAAATAGGGCACTCCGCCTCATTACAGGACACCACTATACCGTCAGAATACTACAACTCCATGAAGATACAGATATGCCGCTCCTCACCGACCACCTACGAAGAATAAGAGCCCTGTTCTGGCATCGAATACAGAACAGCCCATACGAAACCTTGAATCAACTGGCAACAACACCGCCAGCACGGCGGACCTTCCGACAGCCTCGACTTAACTAATCATTCATACAATTGAAGAATACAGAGTTTCAATTACGCCATACACGAAACGATAACAACGGACATCCAGATGCA
>JAGDQP010000467.1:74919-125346 GCA_022664845.1 Lepisma saccharinum | reverse complement strand
GTATTCAAACTTCTACCCTCACATATATGAACACAGGCCATGTTCTCCTCAACAAAGTGCATTTTCTTCTTCTAAACAAATAGCACGCTACCATTCCAGACAACTCAATCTTTTTCTCTTCTCTCCTACACATATACTACCAAACAAGAATTCCAGCCCCCACGCCAAGAAGATACAATCGAAGAAAAAAGTCATGGGCTAGCCCCGACACTTTAATCTCTTTTCCCGAAAAGAACATCTGTCTGGTCTGGTCTGGCAAAATCTTTGTTACGACTCCAGTCTTGATCGTACGATCTCAGTCTTCTCTGGAACGACCTTCAGAGCCAGTCAAGACACTGTGCTGAAAAGTGGAAGAAGAAGTTTGTATGCATACCAAAGCAAATTGTGCTCTCGAAATTAATCACCAATTAAATGAGAAATAAACTTTCTTCTCCGCGAAAAAATCCAACTTGTTCGACACAAACACTTTGCGCGTGCTTCCGTGCTGATATCACAAACAATTAGTGAAACAGTGCTGTGCAGTGTGAGATTGAGTGCCGCCACACTTAACAATAAATGGAACAAAGGGACGCCATTAGTGCTTGCGTGTGTCAGTGGTTGTTGTGGTGAAGTGAACACACACAAGCGCGTGGCCTCTTTTTGTTTTGTTGAAAAGGCATTTATTGCCGCCTGAGGCTATTCTTCCGCCCGCCTTCACTGCCCCGCCAGACATCCCACCGCACTTGTCTCCCCATCTCTCTCTGCCTGGGCGTGACGTCACGCCAGGCGCGCGCCCGGATTGGCTGGCCGCGCGGAGCGGCCTCTTCCTCTCCAGCTGCCACACACCAGACAGCCACGCGAGCAAGAAACAGAAAGCCTCCCAGCCGTCGTTACCATAGTATCCGAGCAGCATACACACATTCACCGAAGAGAACAAGTATTGATCTCTCCAGCAGAAGGCTCCCCGCTCCCCACTTCCCCAGCCATGTCGTCTACCGCAAAGAAGGCAACCAAACTAAAGATCTCCGATGCCTCTCTGCAGCTCTTGAGCTCTGTCCTCCATGCAAATGCCAATGCAAATATTACAAACGAAATGGAATTCTCAGCGGACTCTGCTTGCCTGCCAAGTAACGATCCCAGCTCCACAGCCACAGATGACCAGAACTACCCATTCCTCCCACCTCCTGGAGAAAAAAGAATGGAAAACGGACCATTCAAAAAACCAATATTATCAGCAAAACGATCCTCCTCATCCGCATCGATTTCCTCAATTACATCATTTTTGGATGCGAACCCATACGCCCCACTCTCAGCGGACGCTGGCGCGCATCCCACTTCCTCAGTCAAAATCAAGAACAAGAAGAGATGCAGTCTCCACCACCTTCACGACCTCCATCTCCGTCCCCCCGTCAGGGGAAGCCCCCCCACTCTACATTTACGGAATAAAGGAAAAATACACCTTTATCCGTAATATTCGTCCGGTATTGTCTGCAGAACCAGCGCTCTATCACAACCAGGATAGCATCATTCTCCATCTCCGCTCCTGGTCTGATATGGACAAGATAAAAGCTTCCTGCAAACAACAAAGATACGAGCATGCCATGGAACGCCCCACGGCCGACAAACTTCTCAAGGTTGTAATACGCAAACTGCCAATAGACACTTTTCCCCAGGACGTTCACGAAGCATTAGCCGAACGTAAGTTCCCAGTAATCAGTGTTACACAGATGACCGGGCGCAGCAAGATAGACGGCGCCAAAATCCCATTTTCACTCTTCTTGGTTGCCCTACAGAAGGTCCCCGGCATTCAGGACATTTACAGTGAGACCCGATTACTCGGTTTCAAAGTAGCTGTGGAACAACACAGCGGCTCCGCAGTCATTCAATGCCACAAGTGCCAACGAGTCGGACATTCCCAACATCTTTGTGAAGGCATTTGCAAGTGTGTTAAATGTGCGCAGGCCCATCCTACATCAGAATGCCCAAAAACAGACCGTAGCACGCCCGCCCTCTGTGTTAACTGTAAAGGGCCCCATCCAGCTAACTACCGAGGATGTGAGGTCATCAAAAAGGCCCAAGCCAAACGTAACCAACAGATGCAGAAGAAACAACCGCCAGTGACGAACCCAGGCATTTTGGCAAAACCTGCCCCCACCTTACAACCCCCCCCCCCCCAGCGCCGCCACTGCCACCCAAAACGTCCCTAGAAGAAACTCTACCACACCAGACTGGAAGCAAGAAGACACAACAAACTGATAGTACTGCTCACTTCAAACCAATTCCATCTACATCAACAAACAACCAGAAGCAACAGCAGCAACAAATCCCTCCATCCTTTGCGCAGCAACAGCTCCCGCTCCCACTCCCAGATGACGCCTCTGACACCATTTCCGATCTAAATCAGCTCTTCTCCACTTTCCGAGACGTTCTCACTCTCTGCCAAGGACTTGGTTTCACAAACACCTTAACCAAGATACAACCAGGCATCCAAAAAATACTGACTGCAGACGGCGATTTGGTCATCGTTGCCGCCTTCATCCACCTTTTTGCCACTATTCTGGATAATGGCACACGCTAATCGAAGAAGACAACTAGCAAGATCAATACAAATTCTACAGTACAATGCAGTCGGCATCCGAAACCACATCCCACAACTTCGCTACTTCCTATCAGAAAATAACACTGATATTGCACTACTGTCCGAGACCCATCTCAGGCCCTTTCATCGATTCACGCTGCCGAACTACACCATTTACAGGGACGACCACCCCACTCCACCCAAAGGTGGAACTGCCATCGTCATAAAATCTTCCATAGCCCACGAACGGATCGTCCTGCCGCCATTACAGTCAATAGAGGCTACCGCTATAAAAATACTAACTCAACAGGACCCAATTTACATCGTCTCCGTTTACAAAAAGCCCCCCATTCCGCTACTCAGACAAGGCCTGGACAGCATCCGGAACCTGGGGCACCGAGTACTGGCTGCCGGGGACCTCAACGCTAAACATCCATCATGGAATAGCCAGACACACAACACCGCAAGCCTTCATCTCCATGAATTCCTGCCCAACCAGGACTGGGATGCCGTTGCCTCAACCACTCCTACCCATTATCCAAAAAATGGTGGTCGTCCCGATGTCCTAGACATTGCACTAGTGGCCAACTTACAAATCTGCGACCCACCTACTGCAACTTTTGCACTACAATCAGACCATCTCCCAGTGACGTTCTCAATCGAACACAGGCACTACCTGGACAAATTCTGCCCCCCCCTCCGGCTGACAAACTGGGAACGTTATCGACTTCTACTAGAACCGGAAATTCCCGATCTCCTCCTTCCAACCACTGCTACGGACATCGAAACAGCCATTTCCAACCTTTCGGACTTACTTCTCAATGCCTACAAAACCTCAACCACTACCAGCAACAACAACAGTCCCAGCCTCGCAAATACAGATGAACAACGAACTTCCATTCTTGTATCAATGAAGCTTTGGGCGCGAAAAAAATGGATGAAAACAAGACACCCAAATTTCAAAAATTATACAATAAACTCACCAAGCAGGTCTCCAACAGAATTACAAGACTACGCAACGCACATTGGGATGAACAACTACGCCAAGCAGACAGGCCCAATCACCAATTCTGGAAGATCAGGAAGGCAATGCTCCGGAAAGAAGAAAAGAAAGCAACTCCACCACTTTCCACACCGCAAGGACTTACCTTCTCTCCTGGACAAAAAGCTGAGATCTGCGCGACACACCTTGCAACATAATTCCAACCTAATCCACTCCCCCAAAATCCAACCATAACAACCATCGCCACAGAAACCACAGCTATGCTGATGTCGCCTCCCATAGACCAGCCTGAACTCACGACCCCTGCAGAAATCCAGCAACTTATTCATCAACATCCACGAAAGAAAGCTCCAGGCCCAGACCGCCTACCAACTGAAGCTCTCAGAGAAGCTCCCGTCAGTCTACACACTTACCTTTCTTCACTATTCAATTCCATCCTGTTTACTTCCCACTTCCCAACCACATGGAAAAAAGCAACTATCTCCATGATCCCAAAACCAGGAAAAAATACCACTTTGCCAAGCAATTACCGCCCCATCAGCCTCCTCTCCCACCTGAGCAAACTTTTTGAAAAGATTCTTCTTCACCGTCTCCACTCTCACGTCCACGCCAATAACCTTCTACCAGACCACCAGTTCGGCTTCAGAGCAGGCCACGACACGCAGACGCAACTGGTCCGCGTCATAGATGAGATCTGTATTGGCATGAACGAAGGCCAATTTACAGTAGGGGTCTTTATTGACATCCGAAGCGCCTTCGACCGAGTCTGGCATGATGGCATGCTACACAAACTCCAGATTATGAACTTCAACACCAGCTATATCCACCTCCTAGCATCTTTTCTACGAGATAGACAGTTCCGAGTTCGTTGCGAATCTAAGCTTTCCACTTCCCATCCCATTCTTGCTGGTGTCCCGCAAGGCTCCACACTATCTCCTATCCTTTACGCATTATATACAGCTGATCTGCCCATTTCCCCACACATCTTCGCCGCCACTTACGCAGATGACAAGGCATTTTTCACAAGGAACTTATGATTTGCACTTGCCCACCTTCAAGCTCAACTGGACATCCTCGCAGACTGGACAACCACTTGGAGAATAGAAATCCATGCAGAAAAGACCAAATGCACAGTTTTTGGCAGAAGAAATTTCATATCCAACTACTACTATATTTCAAGCATGACCCACTCACTTTCCACCCTGAAGCCACTTACCTGGGCGTAACCACTGGCCATCGGATGAAGTTCCAACCGCACCTCACAGCCCTTGCAAAGAAAACTACAAAAAGAATAGCAATTCTCTACCCTCTCCTTCGCTCTCCAGTACTCAACGAGATGCCACATTTACACACACATGGTCCGATCTGTGATGGCATATGCGGCTCCAGCCTGGCTACACGCCGCCAAATACCACCTACACCAACTACAAGTAACACAAAATAGGGCCCTCCGAGCACTCACGAACCACGAAAGGACAACCAGCACTGCTCAACTTCATGAAGACGCAGAAATACCAACTAACAACGAATATATCCTCACTGTAAACACTAAATTCTGGCTTCGAGTCTCCAACAGTCCCCACCCACACATTTCAAGCATTGGCTCCACCCAAACACGCCGCAACAACCACAAACGTCCACGCCTAAGGTAATCCACTATACGCCAAGCAGTCAAACAGCCTTCCACCCCAGTTTATTCCACACACTCACCCATCCCAAAAATATTCCACCGCCAAAATCCACCATTTCCACAATTTCCACCTGCACCTTCGAACCACCGAACCACATGAATTGTCAAAATCATAGCAATCACTCTCGCAAACTCCATCTCAAAATTCCACAATATTCCACCTTTTCCACAATATCCACCTGCACCTTCGAACCACACACACCAACACCACGAATACTAGGGCACTTCAACAAGTCATACACATTCTATGTGCACTTTCAGTACGCTTCTTGACCACCTACAAACTACCATGTTGTAAGTAAGCCCCACGCCCCCCCCCCCCAGCTGTCATCTATTTTCCTCTCTAACTCAATCCAGTCTTTGAAAACATTTTTCTTCCTTGTTTTTTTTAAAGAAAAGTCAATTGTTTCCGCTTTGGCACACTGAAAAGTCTCGACGGTAATTTTACCAAGAAGTTCTCCAGTCTCTCAAATACAACTAAAAGATTTTGCGACAGTCATCAATTGTGAACCAAACATGCCTACAGGACAAATGTTCTCCTATTCGCCAAGACGCAACAAAGCCGACTGCCACCCCCGCTGTCATCTATCTTCCCCTTTACCTTTCTCTGCACTCTTTGATTCGGTGTACTGTATTGTATTTCATTGTATTGTATTCCATTGTACTGTACTTCCCTGCATTTCATTTTTTGAAAAATCAATTTTTCATTGTTATCCGCTTTGTCAAAATGTCATGTTCAAAGGCAAACTACAACGTCTATTATCCTTCATCCAATTGCGTTTGAGACAAACAACAAATGAAGACCAAACACGCCTACAGGAAAACTTTCTTCCTGTCACAACGTCGTCTCAAATATCGTCCAGACTAAATCCACGAGTGAAGGCAGGAGCTTAGGCTCGAAACTTCTTCCAAACACAGAGCCATTTATTGGATGGATGGATGGATGGACACTGTGCTGGCGGCCGCCCAGATGTACTTGACATGGCGCTCTTCAAAAACATAACCATTTCTGACGGACCTTTCACTGTACATGCCTTGGCCTCCGACCATATTCCAGTTCGCTTTGACCTAAGCCAAATCCTTGACCATCATTGCTCATCTCTTCCCACCATCTCACAGACAAACTGGGATGAATTTACAAGAATTCTCAGCTACGCTATACATACACGAACTCCTCTCACCACATCAGTTGAAATAGACCAAGCTGTTCATCTCCTTACCATTAACATACAAAATGCCTTGAAAACTACCACCACCACCACCACAACTGTCTTTTCCTCACCCAATCCCACTCCCGAGCAACTTTGAACTCACTCACTCATCATCATGAAACGCTGGGCCAGGAAAAAGTGGCAGACGACACGTGATCTGACCTGGAAAACACTTTGGAATTCTATCAGCAAACGGGTCAAAAACAGGATCCGCCGCGTCCAGGCTGCGAACTGGAACAATAGACTGCAGGAACTTGAAGCACCTTCGCAGGAATTCTGGAAGCTTGCGAAAGCATTCACTAATCCAGGCAACAACACTGCAAATCGCCCCCTCCACGGCCCCCAGGGGCTCGTCTTCTCCCCTGCCGAGAAAGCTTAAGTGTTTGCGGATAAAATGGAAACACAGTTCACTGACAATCCAGAACCGTATGATGAAGATCACATACATGTTCACCGTCTTCTCAGAACCACTCCCATCCTTGACCCCTGCAGCCCGGCAACCCTCACAACTCGAAGAGAAGTTCAACTTGTTATTAAAGGACTCCGTGGAAAAAGTGCTGCTGGACCAGACAAAATTACTACCCAAGCGCTCAAGAGGCCCCAGGAAGCTGCTTGTCATCCTCACACGCATTTTCAATTCCATGCTGCTCCACTCTCATTTCCCAGCCGTCTGGAAAGAAGCATGAATAATCATGATTCCCAAACCGGGAAAGGACCATCTGTTCCCAGATAATCATCGACAAATAAGCTTGCTATCAACAGTAAGGAAGATCTTTGAACGTATCATTCATAAACGCATCTTGACTCACATTCATGAGCACGATCTCTTCCCACACCACCAGTTTGGCTTTCGTGGAGGTCACGATACTACAGCACAACTTGTCCGGATTACAGAAATAATAACAAACCAATTCAATGGAGGCGTACACACCATAGCCATATTTCTGGACACTGCAAAAACTTTCGACAAAGTATGGCACTCCGGTCTCATATTCAAGTTACTGCAACAGCAATTTCCTCACTCCATCATTCGACTTATCCAAACTTACCTTTCCAATCGCAGTTTCCATGTCTCCCACAATGGCACTTCCTCCAGCAAACGAACAATCACTGCTGGTGTCCCGCAGGGGTCAGTCCTAGGCCCCCTTCTATTTAACCTATATACCGCAGATATCCCGACCTCCCACCAAACAACATTGGCTACATTTGCGGATGATACAGCCATCTTTTCATCATCTCGAAATCTCCGCTTCGCTCATGCAGCAGCACAAAGGCATCTGAATGTACTAGAAGAATGGACCACTCTCTGGAGGATCAAACTAAATGCAGACTAAACGCAGGCAGTTCTCTTTACCAGACGTCGCCCCCAACCTCCTCAAAATCTCATCCTATTTAACACCCAGTTACAGTACAGCAACTCTGCTCGATATCTGGGCACAGACCTTGACAAAAGACACACTTTCCTACCTCATTTCCAATCCATTTCCAAACGAGCGTTCTCACGATCACTTTTTCTCTATCCTCTCTTCCGCAGTAGCATCCTCTCCCATAAAACCAAGCTCCACCTCTACACCACGATGGTGCGACCTTTGTTGACCTACGCAGCACCTGTCTGGCATCATGCCGCTCCATCTTCCCTTTAACTCCTACAACGAGTCCAAAACAAGACAGCAAGAATGATCTCAGGTCACTCACGTGACACCAGAACAACGCAAGTTCACGAAGACCTTTCACTCCCATTCCCTGACGAATTCCTCACTCACCTCACCACTTCTTTCTGGGTTCGAACCCGGGTCTCCACACACCATTTCCGAAGCATCGGCACCCTTCAACCCATTCGCAACCTCTACAAAATGCCTTGACCACCGAGATAAAAGAAGCCAGAAAAAAAGGACAGGTTACCACCTGTAAACTTCAACTTCAATTTCTGTACACAATCTGTAACTTTCTTCTTCTGATCAAAAAAAAATCATAACGGGTTACAGCCAAATCACAACCTGTAAACTTCAACTTCATTTTCTGTACAATCTGTACTCTGTCTTCTTCTGATCAAAAAAAAATCTGACAGGTTACAGCCAAATCACAACCTGACCTCTTCTTTTCTATCTTCTTTATCTTTATCACTTCATTTCTCACGACGCCATTAAGGACTGAGACAGGTTTTTCGCAACTTTACTTTCTTTCTTCAAATCTCATGACGAACAATGGGCGTGCGACAGTTGCAGCCCATAAATTTCAACTACGCTACTTATCAAGCCAAAGTTTCAATACAAATGGAAGGCATGGCCGAAAGGCCGAAACTTCTCCAAAAATAAGTAAAGATATTCCTGTTCTGACACTGCGCACCCATATCAAGTCAGATAGCCGAGTGTAGCAGTCACGATTTTGATACCTCGCAAATTTTGCCCTAAAAACGGCCTTTTGGGCCAGAGATTACAAACTGAACTGATGATGAAAATAAACAATACAAAGTTCCTTGAAATGATCGCGTGATAAACTTTCCGTCGCGTAATCGTTCTGTGTGCCTTGTGTTGTTTGTGTTGTTCAATTGTGTGTCAATATACATTATCTATTAACAATTAACTCATATACTGTGGTAAAAGTACAATTTTAACTCTTGTGACGTTCTGTGTTTGTGTTGTGAAATTAGTGGTGTTGTGCGCGGAGTGAATTTACTCCAACCGCTTCAATTCCACGCAAAACACACAGCCAGTTTTGTTAGAGAGCGCGTACGCGAGCCTGAGGCTATATCCCTCTGCAATCTTCGCGTCGCAGAACATATTCTCCTGCCGACTCTCTCGCAGGCACCCCCACCCCATCCTGACCGGCCGTCGCCCTTCTCTGATTGGCAAAAATAACGAGTTTTCCTATTGGTGGACTGACGGGAGCGAGATCCTCGCTGCACCGGGTCTGCAGCTCAACTGAGCAGGGAGCTTGGTGTATACCTCAGAGGGCGGGCTGTATGAAAACAGACAAAATAATTTTACGAAGAGTCAAGATTTTTTGTTTTTACGCCCTGGTCAGCCCAGGCACTGCCTAAAAACACATATTACATAGTAACAAGACCTTCTACCAAAAAGTTTTCGCCTGAGATAAATTTTTCTAAGCAAAAAGAAAAATTTCCACATAATTCAATACTAATTTGAAAGAGAAAGGTGGAAGTTCTCTGCAAACGCTCAAGAAGCACACGAAACTTCCAGGCCACCACCACCGGGCCGGGGCACATTGCCCCTCACCCCCTCTTCAAATTACAACAATGACTTCAGGAAAAAAAACTCTGAAATTGCTGCTTCAGCCAGCAAGTACATGAAGCGAACTCCGGCACCAAACCCAGATAAAGAAAAACTCAAAGCAAGACGAAAAAGCAAGCTCTTAACACCGGCAACTCGCCTGGCCCTCCTTGCGGGACTTCCAAAAATGCACTTGATCACCTTAACCCAGACATAAAACCATTCAGGCAGACGCAGCGAAGTCCAATGATGCTGCGCAGCCGAAGTCCGACGCAGAAAAACGAAAAAAAAAGGAGCAGAAATCTACAAATTCTGCAGTAGCGGTCACCCAGCCAAATGGTGACCCGGCCGACTGCTGCTTGACTTCCAATAACGCCGACCAAACTTCAAACAGACAATTCACTGATTGTTAACAATGCTAACTTCCCAGCAATAGTCCAGAAGCTCTCCGACAATCATCTGTATGTTGAGTTACCCACAGACGGCGAGGATAGCGACACTTCAAGTGAGATGGAAGCACAGGATGACTCCAAAAAGCAAAGACGGGCCCCCAAACGCCCACCAGCACCTGGCGGAACCCCACCAATCCCACTTCAGAAAAAATATCAAACCTAAAGTGATGATAATAATGACATTTCAACTCAGAATGACAAAAACAACCAAAAAATCCCCCCCCCCCCCGCTCAACAAAACCACCGCAACTTTTCATTTACGGCATCACCAATACATACACATTTACTAAAACTCTCACAGCCATTTGCCAAGAGCCACCCTGCATACAACATACCAAGGATCACATCAAATTTCAATTGCTGCACAAATCTGATTATGATAAGGTTACAGCATACTGCAACCAAGAAAAATTAGAATATGCAACCGAATTGCCCAAGGAAGACAGGCCATTTAAAGCTGTTCTGCGCAAATTGCCTGCTGATACTCCAGTCAACGACTTCCACCAAAATCTTCTTGATCAAAACTTTCCAGTCACAGCTGTTGCACAACTGCACGGGAAAAACAGAGACACGAACGAGAAAATCCTCTTTCCGTTATTTTTGGTCACGCTGAAAAAACACCCAGACAACCAAAAAATCTATCAGATCCGCTACCTGCTTAGCTACCGCGTGCAAGTAGAAGCATACAAGCCACCTGACCTTCTTCAGTGTTTCAAATGCCAGCGTTTAGGCCATTCTACCAAAACCTGCCACAACTCACCTCGTTGCGTCAAGTGCAGCAATGGTCACCTCACACAAGACTACCCAAAGAAAACCAGAGCTGAACCGGCCTGCTGTGTGAATTGCCAAGGAGACCACCCAGCGAACTACAGAGGCTGCAGTCATCAAAGCTGTCCTGGAACACCGCAACAACATGAAATAGCAAAATAATACCAAGACAACACCAAACCCCAAACTTCCTAATCCAAAACCTAACCTGACAGATCAAACAAAAAAGAAAATCCCAAATCCTATGCTAATTCCCTCAACGTGAAAAACAAGTCAAAGCCGTCTACTTCCTCTACACCAGATGCTGCACCAGACGACACTCCCACTGATCAGACAGACAACATTGATGACGCCACTACCGAAGATGGAACCACTCTTGGTGAAATCATGCAGGAGTTGTGCCGCGGTCTCAACCTCAAACTATTACTCAAGAACCTGAAGAAAGGTTTAAGACGAGCACACCAAGTAAAATCCAAATCAGCTAAAATTATGATCCTCGCCGAAATATTTATCGATTTTCTTGATGATGGGACGGACTAATAGACAAATGCAACAACATCTGCGCATCGCATTTTGGAATGCTGATGGTGTCTACGGTCAACGTCAAAAGCTTCTTCATTTTCTGAATGAATACAACACAGACATAGGGTAGAGCGAGGTAATTTGAATAGGTGGGAAATTTGAATAATGTTAAGCATTTTGCTAGCTGGGGCGGAAGCGCGGCCCGGCATGTTAGCGAACCTGTAGCGGATTTGTATGTGGTAGTTTGCGGAAGTCGCTGTCAGAAATACAATGCATTCCTGCGGTTCTGAAGGACTACATAACTTTTTGTTTGCTGCAAGGTGAGTACGAATGTGGCTGTTTTTTTGGTCGTTATAATTTTTAACGTTGTTCTCTTAAGCTTTCCTTGCTATTACTTGAGTAAAATGAAACAGCTCTGGACTCTTGTTGTACCAGTAGCATCTGGTGCGTTGATATACTCTACGCTGGCGCAAACTAGTGAGCAGTTTCCATACCACATTCTGTATTGTATATTCTCCCACTGCGGGGTAATTTGGATAAATCAAAACGGGGCAATTTGAATAACAATGCAATTAGAATTATAGGCATACTGTTTTTATATTTGTTTATTATGCCTCGGTTCTGATCAAGAATCCGTAATGTTTTCTCGTTTCAGATGGTCAGAAATTATAAGAAAGGTAAAAGGTTAAATTGGAGCAAAGAGAGTATGGAACAGGCAATTAAATCCGTTGTTAATGGCGAACTCTCGATACTGGGAGCATCAGAGCTATTTAATGTCCCTTTCACAAGCTTGTACAGACGAGTTAAATATCAAGAGAGGATACTAGTTGGTGTTCCTGCTGTAGGCAATACGCCTAAAAACTCGTTCGGTGACATTGGGAGGCCAAGTTTGTTTACAAGTGATCAAGATAAAAAAAACTAGCAGATAGGGTAAAATATTTAGAATCCAGGGGGTTTGGGGTCACTCAGAAGGAAGTGCGTGTAGCGGCATACTTATATGCGTCGAAGTGTGAACCAGACATTCCTAAATCCTGGACCGACAATAAAGTGGTGTCAAACGTTCTGTAAGCGAAACAACCTTAGTTTGAGGAAACCTGAAGGTTTGTCAAAAGCGAGAGCTTCTGGTGTTAACAAGGAAAGTATGGGAAAATTAATGAACGAGTATGATCTTCATAACAATCCTAGCCGCATTTACAATATGGACGAAGCTGGACTTCCTCTCAATAACAGGCCCTCTAGGATTCTTGCAGAAAGAGGATTCTCAGCCACTTACCTTCCAACAAGATCCACTGGACTTCCAGCCAAGCGCCAAGTACCTAGGTGTGGACCTGGACAGAAGACTCCTCTTCAATCTTCACATCAATAGAACAGCATCAAAAGCAAACACAAGAACTATTGCACTCCATCCTCTTCTCTGCACGAACAGCCTTTCTATGGAAGTACGCCTACACATCTATCGCATGATAATCAGACCTGTCCTCACGTACGCCAGCCCGACATGGAGTCATGCTGCCCAAGTACATCTATCAAAACTTCAGCGAGTCCAGAACAGAGCCGCCAGAATCATCTCAGGACATACCAGGGACACGCGCATAATATAAATCCACGAAGACCTCTCACTACCACTCATCCAGGAAGTCATCCAAGACCAGCACTACTCATTCTGGAGAAGAATGGCACAATCTCAGCACCATCCACTACAGGCCCTCGGCACAACCATCCCCAACAGAAGAACCCACAAGATGCCACGACCACCGTAAGCTTCAATAGTCATCCTCCAGCTCCAACACTAATCTATATTCTATCTCTCCTTCACTACTTTCTTCTTCTCTTCAACAGGGTTGCGACAGTTGCGCCCTGACAAGTTAGATAACTCTTCCTAACAATTCACGATGCTTTAAACTTCATATGGAAGGCATGGACTCTAGCAGTTCGATACTTCAAAAACTATAAATCAGATACTCCGTCCGACACTGCCGTCGGATTCAGTCAGATAGCCGAGTGTAACAGTCACGATTTTTGCTAGCTCGCAAATTTGGCCCTAAAAACGACCTTTTGGTCAGCGATTAGAAACTGAACTGATGATGAAAATAAACAATATAAAGTTCCCTGAACTACTCGCGTGATAAACTTTCCGTCGCGCAAACGTTCTGTGTGCCTTGTGTTGTTTGTGTCATCCAAATGTGTGCCAATATACATTATTCATTACCATTTATTGCATATTCTGTACTAAAAGTACAAACTTAACTCTTGTGACGTTCTGTGTTGTGAACTTAGTGAAGTGTTGTGCGCGGAGTGAATTTTACTTCAACCACTTCATTTCCACGCAAAACACACAGCCAGTTTTGTCAGAGACCGCGTGCGCGAGCCTGGGGCTATATCCCTCTGCACTCTTTACGTCGCAGAACATATCCTCCTGCCGGCTCTCTCGCATCAGACAGACAAGACACCCCCACCCCATCCTGACCGGCCGTCGCCCTTCTCTGATTGGCAAAAACGAGCTTTCCTATTGGTGGAGTGACGGGAGCGAGCTTATCGCTGCACCGGATCTGCAGCTGAACTGAGCAGGCAGCTTCGTGTATATCTCAGAGCGCGGACCGTATGGAAGCTACGAGAAAATAATTTTTGAAAATCACGATTTTTTGTTTTTCCGGCCTGGTCAGCCCAGGCACTGCTAAAAAACACGTATCAAGCAATATCAAGACCTTCCACCAAACTTTTTCACCACAGAAAAATTTTTAAACGAAGAAATCAAAATTTTATAATTCAATAGTAACTTGAAAGAGAGGTGGAAGTTCGCTTCCAACGTTCAACAAGCACACGAAACTTCCAGGCCACCACCACCGGGCCGGGGCAGTTTGCCCCCACCCCCTCTTCAAATTGCAACAGTGAAATCAGGACGTAACACTGAAATTGCTGCTTCAGCCAGTAAATACCTGAAGCGAACACCAGCTCACCATCCTGACAAAGAAAAGCTTACTGCAAGGCCTAAGAATAAGCAATTACGACCGTCAACTCGCCTGGCGCTCCATGCGGGACTACCCAAAATGGCCTAGATCACCTCATTAATGAAAAAGAATCAAAACAGGAAGGCGCAGGGAAGTCTAATCAAGCTGCGCAGCCCAAGTCCGACGCAGAAAAACAAAAAATGGAGCAGAAATTACAAATCTTGCAGCAGCGGTCACCCACCCAAACGGTGACCCGGCCGACTGCTGCTTGACTTCTAATAAAGATGAACAAATGCCAAAAACAGACAATCTTCTCACTTGGAACAATGTGAACTATCCAGAACTGGTACGGAAACACCCATCTGGACGTGGAGCTGCCCACTGACGATGAAGATAGCGACACTTCAAGCGAAATGGACGCTCAAGATGACTTTAGAAAGCAAAGACGGCCCGCCAAACGTCCGGCAGAACCACACCAATTCCACTCCTAAACCAGTTTCAAGTGCTTAGTGATGATGATGAACAAAATCCTGATCAGAATAACAAAAATCCACCAAAAAATCCCCCCCGAGCAGCCAACCACCGCATCTATTCATTTATGGTATCACAAACACCTACACAATCACGAAAACCATCACAGCAATCTGCCAAGTACCACCTCGTATCCAGCATACTAAAGACCACATTAAATTTCAATTTATGCACAAAACTGACTATGACAAGATCACTGCTTACTGTAATCAACAACAACTACAATACGCAACTGAACTGCCGAAGGAAGATAGGTCATTTAAAGCGTTTTTTGCGGAAATTGCCAGCCGATACGCCAATTAATGACATCCATCAGGACTTGATTGACCAGAATTTCCCAGTCACATCAGTAACAGAACTACACGGCAGGAATAAAGAAACAAATGAGAAAATTCATTACCCACTATTTTTGGTCACACTGAAAAACAACATGATAATCAACAAATCTACCAGATGCGCTACCTGCTCAGCTACCGCGTGCAGGTAGAAGCCTACAAACCACCTGACCTCCTCCAGTGCTTCAAGTGCCAGCGTTTAGGACATTCCACCAAAACCTGTCACAATGCACCACGATGTGTCAAGTGCAGCAATGGACATCTCACACAAGACTGCCCCAAGAAGACCAGAGCTGAACCGGCCTACTGTGTGAATTGTCAAGATCACCCGGCGAACTACAGAGGCTGCCGAGTCATCAAAGCTGCCCTGGAACATCGCAATAATATGAAGAAACAAAACAGCCCCAAGACAACACACAACCCCACACTTCCTAATCCCAAACCCAATCCGAAAGAACGAACAAAAACCAAAATCCCAAATCCTATGCCAGCTCACTCAATCTGAACAATCAGTCACAGCCGTCAACTTCCTCCACCCCCAGACGCTATTCCGGACACCATTCCTAACGAGAAGTCTACTCCCACTGATGAAGACACACCTGACGCAGACGCTGAGGATGATGAAGATTCTCTAGGCGAAATCATGCAGGAACTGTGCCGCGGTCTTAACCTAAAACTGCTTCTTAGAAATCTCAAGAAAGGATTAACACGAGCACATAAAGCAAAGTCCAAATCCGCCAAAATCATGATCCTCGCTGAAGTATTTATTGATTTCCTTGATGATGGCACGGATTAATCGACAAACGCAACAGCTGCGCATCACATTCTGGAATGCTGATGGTGTCTTCACTCAACGTCAAGAACTTCTCCACTTCCTCACTGAATTTGACATTGACATACTACTTCTGAACGAGAGCCACCTTAAACCTCACCTGCGTTTCAAGCTCCGTAACTACTCCATATTGCGTACAGACAGACCAGGCCTTAAAGGAGGAACTTAAGTCATCTACCTCACCTTCTCATCCAGCAAATTCAACTACCGGTTATTCAGTCAATAGAAGCCACGGCAGTCATACTGCACACAACTGACTCCCCTATCCATCTAATTGCTGCATACAAGCCGCCGGATAGACCTCTAGACGTCAATTACCTCCGTCAAATGAGTGCTCTAGGAACAAGTCTTGCTAGGTGGTCACATCAATGCCGAACATAATCTGTGGCATTCCAGAACAAATAATCCAAATGGACTCATTCTTCACGCAGCACTACCTCATCTAGACTTCACACCAACAGCTCCTCAAGAACCAACCCATTTCCCAAGGAATGGTGGACGCCCTGACGTACTCGACATGGCTCTATTCAAGGGTCTCACCATCACTGATGGACCCTACGCAACAAACGTTCTCGACTCAGATCATTTCCCAGTCAGAATTTCTCTCCTACGTCATCTTCCCGAAAGATCCTTCCTTTCAACCACTTATACCACTAACTGGGACGACTACAGAAGAATTATATCCGAAACCATTAGAACCACCATCCCACTCCACACTGCACAAGAAATTGACCAAGACGTCGCACTGATCACGGCAAACATCAAGTCTTCTGTCCGAGCCACTACCAGTTCATCGGGCTGATCAGCCAGCTCACACTACTCCAGAACAGCGAACCAGGCTGCTCATTGAGATGAAACGCTGGGCCAGGAAAAGATGGCAACAAACTCGTAACCCAGATCTCAAGCAACTATGGAACTCCCTGAAGAAGAAAGTGAAGAACAGACTCTCCAGACAAGTGGCAGCTCATTGGTCGGCAACACTGCTTCAACTAGACAAGCCGACGTAGGAATTCTGGACACAAGCCAAGAACTTCGCAAAACCAGCTTCCAGCAAAGCCAACTTCCCACTTCATGGTCCGCAAGGCATAGTCCTCACTCCCGAGGATAAAACTGAAGTCTTCGCAGACATTCTTGAAGACCAGTTTACTGTGAATGCATGTCCCTATGACGGTGACACCATTCAGCAAGTTAACCGTCATGCTGAGATTGCTGATCCATTCGAACCTACCTCGCTCATTACCCCAAGAGAACTTCAGAGAACTCCGCAACGTCTACGCAGTCGTAGTGCAGCTGGACCAGATGGCATTTCACCCGCAGCCCTGAAAAATGCACCCAGAAAGCTCATAGTACTTCTTACCAGACTATTCAACGCACTTCTCCTCAACAGCTACTTCCCTTCCCAATGGAAAACCGCCAAGATCATCCTTATCCCCAAACAAGGTAAAGACCAACTCTATCCTCAAAACTACAGACCTATCAGCCTTCTTCCCTCCATCAGCAAACTGTTCGAACGCCTCCATTCTCGACTATTTATTTCCTCATCACCAATTTGGTTTCCGCCCTGGCCACGACACGGTTGCTCAGCTAGTCCGAGTAGTGGAAAACATCACGCTCCAATACAATAACAAAGGTCACTCACTTGGCACCTTTCTTGACATAGCCAAGGCGTTCGATCGTGTCTGGCACAAGGATTTTCTCTTCAAACTGCACAATATGGGCTTTCACCACCAATACCTCCGACTTCTCCACTCCTACCTTCACAACCGTTCTTTCTTTGTCTCACATCAGGATTCGATTTCTTCCACTCGTCCCATCACAACTGGGGTTCTCCAAGGTCCTGCCCTTGGTCCTCTTCTTTTCAATCTCTTCACTTCATATATTCCTATCCATCGTCGCACCAAAATAGCCACTTTCGCCCATGACACGGCAATCTTTGCTTCCCATCGCAACTTTCAATTTGCAAGAACCTGCGCCCAACATCTGGATACAGTAGCAAAATGGACAAGCAAATGGCGCATCAAGGTTAATGCAGACAAGACGGCAGCAGTAAATTTTACCAAGAATCTTACTCCTTCACCACAGCAACTCACTTTCTCCGGCAACCAGATCGAGTTCCAGCCCAGCGCCAAATACCTTGGAGTTGACCTAGACCGTATACCACTCTTCAACATCCACATTGACAGAGCTGCAGAGAAGCCTCAACCCGGATCATCTCTTTACCCTCTGCTCAGATCCCCCAATTTTACCATGGAAGCTCGGCTGCACATATTCATCATGATGATACGCCCAGTTCTTACCTACGCCAGTAAAGCCTGGAGCCACGCAGCTAGAGTGCATCACATCAAACTCCAACGCATCCAGAATCGAGCGGCCAGACTGATCTCTGGACATTCCAGGGACACAAAGGTCATCCAGATCCATGAAGATTTATATCTCCCACTACTGCAGGAAGTCATTCAAGATCAATGTCGTTCATTCTGGATAGGAATGGCAACTTCACAGCATCCAGCACTCCAAATTCTCGGAACACCAATACCCAATCGTAGAACTCATCCAATGCCAAGACCACCGTAATCTGCAAACTCATGCTCCAGCCCCAATTACTCTCCAACTTATAATTCTTACTCTTCTGCTTTCCTATCTCCATTTTTCCTTTCTACCCTCCAGGGCTGCGACAGTTGCGTCCTGTAAATTCAGACTCCAACTTTAACTAACTACAAGATCATTCTCATTTCACATAAAAGGCATGGGCGTTTAAGCTTGAAACTTTACTCAACAAAAATCAGATACTCCGTCCGTCCGACACTGCCGGGGTGTGTCGTGTTGTCACTCTGAGTCAGATACCCTAGTGCACAAGACACGATTATTGTGAGCTAGAAAATTTGGCCCTCAAAACGACCTTTGTCGTAAGACTTTCACTTTTGTATGCGAAATATATTTCACCGCCAGATCTCCCACTCGCGATACACTATTGACAAACTGTCACTTCGTGTGTGAGAGTGAAAGTCGTGACGTTTTCCATCGTCTCATCAAACATTGTGTGTATCCCTGTGCCCTTTGTGTTTGTGAACTGTTTACGTGTTTGCCCTAATTAACTTTTCCTTTCTTTCGTGCATCAATTAACTGGTAACAATACTGTGATAACAAACTGCAGTGCGTGTGTCATTGAAGTGCAGTGCTCATTTCTGTGTGAGAGCAATCTTTCTTCTGCCTTCCTAAACACCAACAGTTGTTAAAAACCTATTTAAAACAGCCTGAGGCCTTTTTTCACACCTCTCCCCGCGCTCCGCATAACATCCCTGCAGCATCTCTGCTGACTCTTTCTCCCACTCCTTCTTCACACTCTCTCCCCCACAAAGTGGCTGTACAACACACCCCCAGTCTGCCTCCAATCCACGCGTCCTGACTGGTTGCCAGCCCGCAGCGCCGCCCTTACTCCGGATCAGTTGCGTACCCATGCCCTCATTTCTTTGAAGCGCTGGGCGCGCAAAAGAAGACAGCAGACCCGCAACCCTTACTACAAACAAATGTAGAACTCTCTAAAAACCCGTATGAAGAACAGAGTACTCCGCAAGGCCACAGACAACTGGTCAGCCAAGCTGCTCGAGCTTAACCACCCGAGCCACGAGTTTTGGACACTGGCTAAGTCGATGACAAAGCCAGCAAATCGAAAAGTCAACCGACCTCTCCATTGCCAACAAGGTCTTGTCTTTACCTTCGAAGACAAGGCCCAAACCTTTGCTGATACTTTGGAAGAACAATTCACTAATAACCCAAAACCTTACGACGAAGACAATCCAGCAAGTCCATCGACACCTCCAAACTTCCGAATTCAGTGATCCATTCGACCCCTCCACCCTCACCACTCCCCGAGAAGTGCAACGCTGTATCCAGAAACTTCGCAGCCGTAGTGCAGCAGGACCTGATGGAATCTCGCCATCAACATTGAAGAACGCTCCACGGAAGCTGCTAGTTTTGCTAACAACATTGTTCAACGCTACCCTCCAACATTGCTACTTCCCTCCCAAATGGAAGATGGCCAAAGTCATACTACTTCCGAAGCCTGGCAAGGATCCACTATTTTCGCAAAATTATCGTCCAATTAGTTTGCTCCCAACATTGAGCAAACTATTTGGACTCGTCAAAACCAGACTAATCAGTTTTGTGGACACCAACAATTTTTCCCCAACATCAGTGTGGCTTCCGGAGTGGACACGATACTGTTGCACTTCTTCGTGTGGTTGAACACATCACTCTGCAGTTTAACCGCAAAGGTCACACAATAGGACTGTTCTTAGATGTCGCCAAGGCCTTCGACCGTGTGTGGCATAAAGGACTTCTCTTCAAGCTCGATCAAATGAACCTTCCCCACCAATACCTCAGTCTTCTCACATCCTACCTTCAGCAACGCCACTTGTATGTTCAATATGAAGATTCCAAAACTGACCTCAAACCAATTTCCGCTGATGTACCACAAGAATCCGTCCTTGGACCAATGTTGTACAACCTGTACACAGCGGACATACCCACCCACCTAAGAACAACCACAGCCACATTTGCAGACGACACTGCCATTTTTGCTTCGCACAGGAACCTCAACTTCGCCGCTCGCTTTGCACAAGAACATCTCGACCAACTGGAAGAGTGGGCTACCCAGTGGCGAATCAACATCAACGCTGAGAAGGCGTCTGCAGTCCACTTTACCAAAAACTTTACTCCTCCACTTCATCTCTTCGGTTCAGATCTACCCTTCTAACCAAGTGCCAAATATCTTGGAGTAGAACTCGATCGTAAGCCTCTTCAATCGTCACATGCGCTCCATAGCCCAACGACGAACATCTCACATCTCTTCACTCTATCCGATCCTCAGAAGCAACACTCTGACTCTAGAAGCACGACTCCACATCTACAAGACCATATGCTGTTTGGAAGCACGCTGCCTATTGTCATCACCTGAAACTACAGAGTGTCCAGAACAGAGCGACACGGATGATCTCAGGACACCCTCGAGACACCTCGTCATCCAAATTCATGAAGACCTTTCCTTTCAAACCATTTTCGAAATACTAGAAGAGCAGCATCACTCATTTTGGAACAGAATGTCCAGATCTCAACACATCCTTCTTCAACAACTCGGCACTGCAATCCCACTTCGACGATGCCATCCAATGCCAAGACCGCCATAAGCCTTCAGCTCCCACCACATGACCTAAGCCTTCTTAACCCCCCCCCCCCCAAATAGCCCCTAACATAGAATGCACAACAGGACTGCGACAGTTGCGTCCTGAGAACTCCTTTACGTCACCAAAAAAGTCAAGACAAATCACATTATGGAAGTCATTAGCGCAAGCCTGAAACTGCCTTCTACACTGCCGGTGTGGTGACGAGTAGTGTTGCCCAAGTGAGCAGGTCATGCGCAAATCGTGCTCCGTGAAAAACAGTAATTTTGTGTTTTTCGTGCTTTTGTAAGTGTACGTAAGTACTTTGTTTTGTGTCTATCCAGCCTTAAGTGTTTAAATACATTATTTCTTGTTCGTAGTTTTGTGCTGTAGAAACATTGGAAAAGGCGGCAATCTTGGCGTCCTCCCGCCAAAGAAGTTCCACGCTACATCCGGGAACTTGAGGCCGACCAGCCAATCAGCACGCACTAAGTTCTGAGACAATCGATTTCAAAGCCCAGTTAAGCCGAACTGAAAGTCCTCGATCAGTGAACTGAGTAATATGACCGTTTTCTCACTCGTTACAATTTACGTCGTCATTCTGAGTCAGTGATTAGAAGAGTAAGTCACGATTTTTCGAACCTCTGACTGCGCTATAAACAGAACCGTGGTCCATGATACAGCGTGTTAGTTAAATGCGAAATACATATCGACATCTCCAGACCCACCCACGTGATAAACTTTGACAAA
Organism: Lepisma saccharinum; assembly: GCA_022664845.1. Classification (NCBI taxonomy): domain Eukaryota; kingdom Metazoa; phylum Arthropoda; class Insecta; order Zygentoma; family Lepismatidae; genus Lepisma; species Lepisma saccharinum. Next base: position 103,358 of record JAGDQP010000467.1, on the reverse strand, counting down.
CTTTGGTCCCATCGCGTGTTATGTGAACTGAGACGTTTTTATCGTGTATTTCCCATATACTCAGTGTCTCTGTTTCTGTGAACTGTGTCTTGTACATTCCCATCAATTAACTTAAAGTGTTAACAAAGCTGGTGTTTGTGCGTGTTAGTGAAGTGATGTGATAAAACTGTTCCGCGTAGTGAACTGCATCATCTTGTATACACAGCATCACTAACACGCTCCAGTTTTGTTAAAACACCATTTATACCGGCCTCAGGCTATATTCTCCCTGCACTCTTCACTCCACCGCCAGACACAACACCAGCATCTCCCTCTCTCTCATGTCTGCTGCAACCGGCACCACCCGTCTCGGAGTCTCCATCGCCTCCCAGCCACCCTGCACAGCAATCCCGCGCTCTAATTGGCTGACAGCGCGCCAAGCCCCACCCACCACACACTGTTGCACATCACTCCCGTTTGTCTGGTCAGTCACGGCCCGGGAAGCAGAACTGAGGAGTATGGATCGGCGCTTCGGTCCCGTATGCCCTGCCCGTCACGGCCGGTACGGACCCGAACTAACCTGGGGAAATGAGCGTGCAATCAGTCTATACCTTCATTAAATCCGCAACCACAATGGCCAACAACATAAATGATGACAGGTCGTAAAACGATGGTTCTGAACCTCCAGAAAAGCTCTCTAAAGAGGCTGCTGAAGTCACCAAGGCAGGAAAAAGGAGGCGAGAACGACTGAAGAGAACCCACAAACCACCATACAACAAGCAAATAAATAAATTCTGACAACAAGGCCACACCAACAAATATTCAGCCTGCTGCATTTGATCAATCATCTCTGGCTACCTCTCCATCAGACAATGCTGCATCCGTGGGCAACACTACCAAGTCCATAGCAAAAAATGAACAGAATATGACAACGGTCACCCAGCCAAAAACTGTCCCTGACAACTGCTGCTTGACCTCCAGTATTGACCTGCCAGACCCTACCAGCATCTCGCCCCCAGACGTTCATTCTAAGCAAAAATTTCCCGACTTGCCAAAGCCTAGCAGCTCTGACGCCCACGAAACACCACTGCAAAATGTGTTGCCTAACTCCCAGGATAGTGGAAGTGAATCAGGTATCAGTGAAATGGACTTCAACGTACCACACAAATATGCCCAGCCACGCACACCACCACAACCGGACCCACTACAACTCGCTAACAGATTCGCCACTACCGGTGATGATGCTCCTCCCCCCTGAACACTGCAAAACCACCTCCTACATTTGTATATGGCATTCAGTAGAAATACAAGTTTGGCCGATCGCTAGCTGCCACGTGCCAAATAAATCCCACTGTGAAACATACTAATGACTATATCCGTTTCCAAGTGCAAACTATGGAAGATTTCAACAAGTTAAAAACATACTGCACAGAAACTAACCGACAATTCGCTACGGAACTTCCAAAGCAAGATAGACCTCTCAAAGTCGTTCTCCGGAAACTGCCTGTGGACACTTCCACTCAAGATATTTACATGGACCTCATTGACCTGGAATTCCGTGTTGGAGGTTTCCCAAATGCATGGCCGAGATAAGGAAACGAAGGAAAAGATTCATTATCCTCTTTTCCTAGTATCACTGCGCAAAGAGGATAAAGTCGGCGAAATTTATAAATTGAAATATCTCTTAAGCTACAATGTCTTCGTTGAAGCCTACAAAGCTCCGGACATCCTTCAATACTACCGGTGCCAGCGTTTGGGACACTCCCAAAAAACGTGTTTCCAAAATCCACGCTGTGTAAAATGTGCTGGGGACCATATCGCTCACCAGTGTTTGAAAAAGGCTCGAGAACAACAGTGTTAACTGTGGAGGCGACCATCCGGCCAACTTCCGAGGTTGCAAACTACTGCAAGGTGTAATAAACAAACGTCAAGAAGCCCAAAGAAATCAACCTCCTTCCCCCAGGCCGTCGGCCACTGATCCTCAGGCTAGTGCCACACATGCCCAAAGCACTCCTACAAATGTCAAGATGCCCTATTCAATAAATAACTGCAATACCATCCTCCGCGAAATACCTGGGTATTGAAATGGATAGCAAACTTACCTTCCTGCCACACTTCCAAGCCACTGCACGCCGTGCATCTGCAAGAATTATTTTCCTTTTCCCACTCTTACGGAGCAAAGTCCTCTCCCTTGACACCAACTGCACCTCTATAAAATGATGGTCCACCCGCAACTAACTTACGCAGCTCCAGTATGGCAACACGCCACCCCTATTTCCTTACTACTTCTCCAAAGAACGCAAAACAAAGCTGCAAGGATGATTTCCGGACACCCCAGAGATACAAGGATACTCCAGATTCATGAAGACCTCTCTCTCCCATTGCTGGCAGATTTCATCGCCTCTCTCACAAACGCTTTCTGGGATCGAACCCAAGCCTCGCACGACCAGCATATCAGCAACATTGGAACCAGTTAGCCAATCAGGAACACCTACCGAATGCCTCACCCGCCGAGATGAATAACCAAAAGAAGAAATGCGACAGGTTGAAGTTTAATTAACACCTGTCATCTCTCACTTCATGTCTTCACTGTTCTTCATTGAATTACCTCTCTTATATCTTCCCTTTACACTTTCTTCCCTTCCTGCAGTTATGTCCACTTCTGATAAAGAAAACAGACAGGTTACAGCCTAATTCACACCTGTCACTTCATATTCACATCACGATCACTTCTTTAAAAGTGTTCATCTCATGCCACACACATCACGCAAACACGCAACACAACAGCAAAGGAAGGACAGCGAGAGGCTATTAACGCTATTTCTCTCATTTCTTCTCTCATCAATTCATGACTAACTACAGCTGCGACAGTTGCAGCTATACAGAAATTTCAACATTTCTCAACTACGTCAATTATCATTTCAATTGGAAGGCAAGGCTGCAAGGCCGAAACTTCTCTCAGCAAGTCATGAAAATCCTGTCCTGTCCTTAGCAATATGAAAGAGGTGGAAGTTCTCTGTAGGAAAATACTGAACTCCACCCAAAGCCCAAAGCATTTGAGGGCGCCCGACCCCCCGGCGGTGAACACGTCCACTAACCCCTGACCCCCAGGAAATAAAAATCCCCCTGAAATCAAAAGATCGTTCCCTGAGTAGCAATCTGCACCAATCCAAGCCAACAAAACTCACCTCAAACATGTTCCAAGGCGTCCCTCAAGGAAGGAGAAAGTGTAATGAAGTATCAGCAAGTGTCCCACCCCCTCTTCCAACGACAGCAACCAGAAGACCAGCAATCAGCACTCTGATGAAGACCAATATTACGAGCCTAAACGTCAAAAAACGTCACCACAGCCTATGTCCATGGTTAATTTCGCTAGACAACCCCTTCACCCCACTAACCCAACCAAATAACAATACAGAATACAATGAAGAAATGGATGCCTCTGACGACCCAGACATCCAGAAAAAACTGAAAACAACCAAGAAAAGGACTATGAACCAGAACCAGACAATCAAAACTTACAAACTAAGACCAAACCTCGGCCACTCTACATCTATGGGGTGCAGCAAAAATACAACTTCACACGAACAGTATTCCGACGACTTCAGGAAGCCCAAGTGTTCCCGTCAGGCGACGGAATGCCCAAGGACACGCTTACCAAGGACATTCAAGAAGCCTTGGAAAATCTGGACTATGAAGTAATCTCCGTAACACAGCTATCAGGCAAAGTAAAATCCCCAACTGCAATGACAGTTCTGTATCCCCTCTTCCTAGTTTCCCTAAAAAGAGGAAATGAGAACAGTGACATATTGTACTTATCAACTCTACTTCACGATCAAAGTCGAGCCTCATCGCGGTGGTCAAATTCCTCAGTGCTTCCAATGCCAGCGCGTGGGGCGGACACAACACAACTGCTGGAATAATTCCCGATGCGTGAAGTGTGGACTTGGTCATGACTCCAAAAGATGCCCCAAAACAGACAAAACATCTCCTGCCAAGTGCGCGAACTGTGGTGGTGCCCACGCGGCCAGCTACAGAGGTTGTATCGTCTTCAAAGCTGCAAAATCGCGAAGACAGCAAGCGCAACAAAATCAAGAAAACTACCAAGCACTAAACATAGCAAATACAGTTTAGCAAAACAATCAATACCACCAAAAACCGACCAATCAGCCAAGCAAACTATTAAAAAAATTTTCCCAACTCCCACAAAGATCCAGAACATCAAGCTACGCCCAAACAAACAGCCAGAAGAAATCAGAGACATATTTCCTCAGTCAGTGTTAGACATCTTCGCTACTCATGCTCCCATCCTCAAATTACTCAACGTAGAAGCCTTCGTACGCAAACTAAAAGTCCTAGCCCCAGAAATTAATAGCACAACTGACCCAAAAAAAGTATATCGCCATCGGACTCCGCCTCTTAGCAGCCTTAGTTGATGATGGCACAAATTAGGCAACAACCCACCCCCAGAAGAGACAAAACTAATACACTGGAACGCCGAGGGACTATACAACCAACTACCCACCTTCCGCCACTTCCTAAAAGATCAGCAAATAGACCTAGCATTAATTACAGAAACTCATCTCAAACTCCGCCAGTGTCAGCATCCCCAATTATGTATTCCTCCGAGATGATCGAGCGAACATGCGGAAAGGAGGAACAGCCATCGCCATTAGATCATCCATCCCATTCCAAAGACTTCAACTACCAGTACTCCAGGGAATAAAGCCACAAGAATCACATTGCTAACCCACACTGGACCTATCCACATCGTGTCCACGTACAAAAGACCAGAGAAACCCCTTCTCAGTCAAGGTCTACAAGCACTCAGAAATAGTCGTCCTGGCAGGCGATCTCAACTCCAAACATCCACTTCGGCACTCAAGAGTAAGAAATCCAGCTGGAACAAGACTGCACGCCCTCCTTCCACTTCTCCATTGTGATCCAATAGCCCCTACTGAGCCCACTCATTTCCCCAGACACGGTTGAAGACCCGATATGCTTGATCTAGCACTGGTAGCTGGAGCAGACATTACCGATGGCCCCTTCTCGCTCAATGTAATCGACTCACAGACCACAACCCTGTCCTGACTGCCTTCTCAGTTGCCCAAAACCACGCACCTCCCACGTAAATACAAGACCCACACCACTGACTGGAATGCCTACCGAAATTACCTGCTGCATGAGCTCCCTCAACTTCCGAAACCAGAGCAAGCAGAAGACATAGACCAAGCAATCAACAACCTAACAGCACTACTGAACACAGCACTGCGAAGAACTAGCACCTCTACAACATCAAAAGAAAAGACCGCAACTGATACAAATACCAAGTTCCTGCTCCAACTTAAACACTGGGCCAGGAAAAAGTGGCACGAGACAATGCATCCAGACTTCAAACAACAGTACAATGAGCTCACCCAGCAGGTCAAACGCTGGCTCCAGAGACAACGCAATCAGGAATGGGACCAAAATAACTCCGAGAGATAGATGCTCCAACGTCGGAATTCTGGAAGATAGCCCGCCAGATGTCAAGAAAATCCACCTCCACCAGAAACCAGCCGCTTCACGGACCACAAGGAATTCAATTTGAACCAACAGACAAAGGAAAAGTATTTGGAGAATAATTGGAACATCAGCCACATCACGATCTTTACGATCCAGAAGCCATCCATGAAACCAGAGCAACATTGCTCGCTACGAACTCCCCAGCAACAACCCCAGTTAACCACCCCACGAGAAGTCGCCAAAATCCTCAGACAACTACCTTCCAACAAAGCTCCTGGCCCTGAGAAAATCCCTCACCAAGCCCTCATGGAAGCTCCACGAAGACTTTCGGTTTACCTATCCCTACTGTTTAACACCATGATCATCCACTACCACTTCTCAACACCTTGGAAACTTGCAACAGTATGTATGATCCCCAAACCAGGTAAAAATCAACTCTTTCCCTAGAACTATCCACCTATCAGCCTCCTCTGTACCCTCAGTAAAGCCTTTGAAAAAATCCCACACTCCCGCCTCCAGCAGCAGGTACAAGAAAACTCCCTACTCCCACCCCATCAGTTTGGATTCCGCAAGCAGTACGATACCCAACTCCAACTAGTGCGAGTAGTGGATCAACTAACAACTACCTTCAACAATAACGCATTTACCATTGGAATCTTCATGGATGTGGAAAAAGCATTCGACCGTGTGGGTCACTAAGGACTCATTGCAAAACTCTCCAGACTTCCAATACCGGACATCTACCTCTACCTCCTCCAGTCATATCTCCAACATCGTCAACTCCAAGTTCGCCGTGAAGGAGCTACATCAGGAACTAAACCCATCCGAGCAGGAGTACCGCAAGGCAGCGTGCTCTCACCACTGTTGTACGCACTCTACACCGCTGACCTTCCAACATCACCCCCCTGCACCCTGGCAACGTTTGCGGATGATCCTGCGATCTTCGCTTCAAACCGCAACATGAGATACATCCAAATGTCACTGAGAAGGCAACTCGAAAAAATAGAAACATGGACAAGATATTGGCGAATCAAAATCAACGCGCAGAAGAGCCAAGCAGTAGTATTCACAAAGAAAAGAATCCCACCAATGCAACCACTACTACTATTCAACCAACCCATTCCCTATCAGACTACAGCAACGTACCTCGGCGTCATCCTTGATCGAAAGCTGATATTTGGACCGCACATTCGAAACCTAGCCATGAAAGCCCACCAAAGGACAACAGCCGTCGCACCACTCCTCAGAAGCCCAGCCCTCCAATCTTCCACAAGACATCACATCTTTACTGCCATAATCAGAGCCATGATGACCTACGCTTGCACAGCATGGCTTCACGCTGCAGTCACACCTATCCCGACTCCAAATAGTACAAAACCATGCCCTCCGACTCCTCTCAGGTCACGACCGTTCAACACGCATTCTCCAAATCCATTAGGACACAAAATACCTAGCAGACCACCTCCGAAGACTACAGTACCAATTCTGGCAATGACTCCGAGATCATCCGGACCCAGAAGTTAGCACCATTGGAACAACTGCAGCCAGAAGAATCCATCGAACTCCACGTCTCCTTAACCTCACCATCACTTCTCCAAAACCAAAGTCTAGACAACTAAATTAAACATTCAAAATTCTAAAGTGAAAAAATCCAATCCAAAAATTAAGCAAAAAACAAAAAAGAAAATTATCAACCCCAATGAAAAAACCCACAGCGTTGCGACAGGCGCAGCACTGACCCTGTAAGGAAAAGAAAAGAATTCGAACAGCCAAGAAAAACAAATTAGGATGAAGACAAGGAATTATTTCCGAAACTTCGAAAACAACAAAACGTAAAGAACAATTTGGATTTGGACACTGCAATCCCCAGTTGAGATACGTATACTCTTACTGGAAGACGTGATTTCAGCTTACTCAAAGTGGCCCTTAAAGCGGCCGACGCGTAATAATTACATGCGAAATAAAGATATTTCAACAGAGTTAACGAGCCCACTTATTGACAAACTTTCCGTCCACTTGTGCCCGTGTACCCCTGTGAGATATACTGTGTTCCCATTGTTCATTGTGACGTTATTGTGAAAAACAAAACGACACTGTGCCTATTAAAATCAGACGTGCAATAATTACAATACTCAATTAGTGCTCTTAGCCAAATGAAGTGAAGTGCTTAGCTTTATTGAAAGTGCTCTACTCTTCTTTGTTGGCAACGTAACACTGACACACCATCCCTGATCAGTTTCGTTAAAAAGGCTTTTATCCGTGCCTCAGGCTATTTCTCTCTTCTCTCCGCCGCCATCCCCAGCATCCACACAGCATCTCTTTCGCATCCCCCCACCACTGTCAAATCGCCATCCACCCTTCTCTGACTCCGTCCAGCACACACACTGTCTCCGCACCGAGCGCGCTGATTGGCTGCCTGCCCGTAGCGGCCGCCCAGACAGCCGAACACAACATCACTTCGGCTTGCTCAGCGCGTCACGGCCAAACACCCAGGCAGAGAAGCAGACCGATCAATACTTGCTTCAGAGTGCCCGGTCTGGCGTGGCCCGGCCGGCACACCAGCGCGTTCCATCACCGTCCAGCTCCCGTTTGCCCAGTTCGGACGGCACGAAGCACAAATCTCCAGTCATGAGAGTGCAATCGATTTATTCGTTTACAAAAACAGCTAAAACAATGACTATGAACCTCAGCGATGACAGGTCCTGTTCGGATGGTTCAGAATCTCCAGACAAAATCCTCAAGGACTCTAAAAAGACAACAAAAGCAGGGAAAAGGAAGCTCGATCGCAAGAAACGCTCTTCTGCAGAGCCATATAAGCGTCAGTCCCAGAAGAATGCCATCACAAAGCCTGCTGATAATGATAGCACAAACAATACCATCATTCCTGGCAATCCCCCTTCCTCCCAACACCTGAAAAAGATAGTCTCAATGAAAATATTCCAATAACAGACCTGATCAAGCCTCTGCGAACGTTGCCAAATCCCGATCCTCCAAGTGAGAACACCACTTCTGATGCCATTGTTCCTACAACAGAATCCACTCTAGCACCAAATCTTAAGTCATCCTTTCAGTTTCCTCAATTAACGGCCCCTAGCACTTCTGCAATCCGTTCACCTACAGAGAAAGTAGAGTCGCCTACCTACCAGGATGCCGAAGTTGGTGACATGGACTTCAGTACTCCCTGCCGCACTGCGAAGCAGCGTTACCAACAGCAGCCTGACCCAGTCCAGCTTGCAAACCGATTCGCCAAATTGGCCACTACCGGTACTGATGACCCACCAACACCACCGAAGACCGCCAAACCACCACCTTTGTTTGTTTACGGAATTCAAGGAAAGTACATATTTGGACTCCTCGCAGCTACTTGTCAAATACAGCCAACTGTTAAACATACTCAAGATTATATCCGCTTCCAAGTACAAAATCAAGAAGACTTCAACTCAAAATTTACAAAAAAACCGCCAATTTGCAACCGAATTACCAAAACAAGACAGCCCCCTGAAAGCTGTCCTGCGCAGGCTGCCCGTGGACACGCCTACACAGGACATTTTTGAGTATCTCATCGATCTTGGCTACCCTGTGACAGAACTTAAGATACGAACGTTGTTAGTGTGAGACGTAAACTTTGGTAAACTTTATTTTTATATGGGCCAGTTTAGTAACTTTGGACTTCGGCCCGTCACGATTTTCCTTTAGCTGTTAAGTGTTAAAATCCACACCCATGCCCCTGCCGGGACTCGAACCCGGGACCGTTGAGTCGATAGCCTACCGCCGCAGACCGCTCGACCACCCGGTCGGCTAGTGTGAGACGTATTTTCAGCGAGCTCAAAGTGGCCCTCAAAACGGCCGAGGTAAAAATTTCTTATGCGAAATAAATATCTATTAACAGAGATAACTAGCCCACAAGGACAGTGACAAACATTCCGTCTCGACTTGTGCGTCAGTGCTTCCCTGCACAATATTACGTGACTTAAACTGTGATAATCCTACAATTCCCTAGGTGCATATCGTGACGAAACGGTGCCAAATAACAATTAATGTGCTTAAACTGAGATCCCATAGTGTACATTTCGCTATTAAATACTCAGTGATATCCCCAACTTATCGTGTGTATGTTAGTGCAGTGCAGTGATCCAGTGTTTTCATTTCATTGTTGCCAAGATCACACTGCCACACCTCTCCATCAGTTTTGTTAAAAACATATATAAACGTGCCTCAGGCTATATCCCTCCGCCCTCTTCACACCGAAAACATCCACGCAGCTTCCACTCTGCATCTCCAGAACACCTTACCACCATACCCCTTCTAGGTCACCGCTCAACACACACACTGCAAGAATCCGTCTCGCGTGCACTGATTGGCTGCCGGGCCGCAGCGACCGCCTCCACAGCAGAAAACAACATTGCTTCGGCTTGACAGGCTCGACGTCACGGGAGCCGTCAGACAACGGAGACCGATCAATACTTTCTTCCGTGTGCTTGGTCCGGCCTGGCCCGGCCAGCGCAACGGCACGGCCTAAGTCCTGTATGCCCGGTAAAGCACGGACAGGCAACCTCACGTAAAATCCCAGTAAAGAAAATCTACAAGACGACATGATTACCGCACTAAATTCCACATCAAATACCTATTCAAAAGAGATGTCAGAATATCAAGCGTCTCTCTCTGATCATTAAGAACCACCAGACAGTCCTTAAAAATGCAAATTCAGAAAAAAAGGGTCAGAAAGCGCAGCCGCCAACAGCCGTCTGTCGCCCTCACACCAAAAGAGCGCCTGCTCAAAATGTCAGAAACATATTCCAAGAACATCTTTACCACGTCGAAAGCTAAAATGAAAGATATCCAGTTCTTCTCAGCCAGCCACGACTCACAAACAGCAGTTCCCACAAACAATGAACCAAATGACCAACAGAAATCACAGCCAACAACTGATCAGACCGCCGGATGCTTCAATTCACCAGCCTCAAATGAAATAATAACCAGGCCCCAGATCCACCAGATTCAGTCAAGATTCGTTTCCTGAACTACCGGCCCCCAGCACATCAACAGGGGCGTTCCAGTGGACCAGCCCCCCCCCCAAGGCCCCAGAAGAAAAAGCAGGAACTGCCACCAAATGAAGAAGACGAAACGATGGAACTAGAATTTCAATCACCACGCAATCCCATTAAACGCCCCCCCCATAACACCATCCTGTCAACTTAGCAAACAGATTCTCCCTACGTTCCACAGATCCAAAAGAAAATTCCCCCAATACCCGTCTCGGCAACAGGCCCCCACCAATGTACATATACGGCATTCAAGAAAAATACAGATTCACAAAGATACTTGCAGCAACTTGCCAGACTAAACCAGCCATCCAACATACATTGGAATTCATCCGCCTTCAAGCACAAACTACTGCTTACTTCGAGAAAATCAAGGCCTACTGTCTACAGTCCAAAATACAATTTTCTACGGAACTACCCAAACAAGAGCGCCCATTCAAAGCAGTAATCAGGAAACTACCTGCAGATACGCTTCCTCAAGATATCCTACAGGACCTTATTGATCTGGGATTTCCAGCACTCTGTCTCGCAAATCCACGGCAAAGACAAAGAAACAAATGAAGAGACCTTATCCATTTTTCCTCATTGCGCTACGAAAGCAAACTGATAATAAGATGATTTATGATCTCCGCTATCTTCTCAGTTTTAAAATTCTCGTCGATCCTTACAAACCGCCAGAAATACTCCAGTGGTACCTGGAATGATCTGTTTCGAGGAACGATGCTAGCAAGAGGATATAGGAGTGAGGTAGTTGCTGTTCTTGAAATTTGTACAGAAGTCCATAGTGCCACACTTTGTCGAAAGCACTGCGAATGTCAATAAAGACACCGGCGGAGAACTGTTCCTTGTTCATGGCAACACTGATGTCTACAACTCGTACTAGCTGGGTCTGGGTGTCGTGCCCACTGCGGAAGCCAAATTGGTAGGAAGGAAGGAGTTGAAATTGTTGTGTATGGAAAAGGAGGCGGGAAAGGACAATACGTACAAAGTTTGCTCAAGTGGGAGAGGAGACTGATTGGGCCATAATTTTCATGGTATTTACTGTTTTTTTGCTTTTTTGGGTATCATAGTGATTATTGGTTTTCCAGGAAGAAGGAAAGTAGGATGTAAGAAGGATAGCGTTGAAAAGGGATGCAAGGTAGCCAAAAAGTTCTGGAGGTGCTTCTTTGATTGCTTCTGGTGGGAGTTTGTGTGCCCCTGGAGCCTTGTTTCTTAATAATGCTGGAAGGAGCCTCTTGATATCTGCCGGAGACGTCAGCTCTGGCGGCGTCACTGGTGGAGTGTGCAAAAGGCTTGTGATGGCGTCTTCTATGCGCTGGATGTGTGAGATCTGGTGGAGGCGGATTAGGTTGAAATTGACGAGTCAAATGCGTAGCAAAAATATCGGTTTTTGTGTTGTGCAGAAAGCAAGGGCATTGGGGCTCAACAGGGGCGGTCTTGTTTATTTAGCATCGTCTTAGCTATCCTCCAGAAGTTGTGATTCGGACGGTCTGCTGCTAGGATGCGTTCATTCCACTCGGTGTTTCGGAGACGTTCTAGTCGTTTAGAGACTTGAGTGTTTAGTTGATTGTATAGTCTCTTGAAAGCGGGATGACCTGTCCGTTGCCATAGTTTCCATGCCCAGCGTTTCAGAGACAAGAAGTCATCTGGAGTGGGGTGGCGATTTGGTTGATTGGTGGTGGTGATTTTGATTGCTGTTTGCAGAAGTTGAGTAAGGTTGGCCACTGCATCATCGTCTGCTGTAGTTGTGGGTGTCCGTAGTTCTTGTAGTTCGGGTACAAGATGGCGGTGGTAGGCTCCCAGTCTGTTTGTCTAGTAGGCGGAGGATGGAACGTCTCAAGAAAGTGACGATGTTCTATTGCCAACATGACGGGAAGATGATCCGAATGTAGTGCAAATGTGGCGGTTGGTGAGCTGCAGATTTGCTACAATGGCGATGTCAAGGACGTCTGGACGGCCGCTATTTTTTGGGTAGTGGTTCGGGGTTTCGGAGGCGAAAACGTCCCGGTCGTGTTGAGGCAGGAAGCCACGCAGATCGAGTCCCGCAGGGTTGTGTGTCCTGCTGTCCCAATCAGGATGTTTTGCATTGAGGTCATCGGCGACAAATACTCTGGCTGACATTGCGCAGAATCTCCAGATCTTCTCTGTGGAGACTTTTTGTATGCTAAAATTATGAAAATGGGATCTCTCGGAGTGAGAATTTCGAGAGCTGTTACTTCGAGAGTGCAGAGAGGAGGAATGGTAAGAGATTCACGTGGGATAGTTTTTATTGCTATGGCTGTGCGTCCTTTCGGAGGAAGAGGACGATCGTTGTGGTAAATGTAGTTTGGTAAGGAAAAACGATGGAAAGAGCGGAAGTGGGTTTCAGATAAGAGTGCAATGTCTATTTTGTTTTCTTGCAGAAAATATTTAAGCTGTGGAATGTGGTCTCGGAGCCCGTCTGCGTTGTATTGCTTGATGCGGAGTTATCTGGCTAGGGTGCGGCGTGGTTTATTAACGGCCATTATCTAAGATGTTTGCAAAAAGGCGGACGCAAGCGGCAATTGTCGCAAGATCTCCATCAGCTTCTTGCGTTTGGCCTTATTCCAGTTTGAATTTTGGTCAATGTATTTGAGAGGCCAAGGCCTTGGCATAAGGTCTGAATGTCTTGGAAGGTGGAGAAGAGGGTATTTATTTCAGTGAGGGTAGAGGAATCTGACGGTATTGCAGCAGCTGTGGATGCTGGCGTCTGTGGGTGAGGCGGTGGAGTTGGGGCAGCCGATAGTGCTGGTGGAGGTGAAAATTGTGGATTTTAAGGTGCTGGAATTTGCGTGGTAAATGGAATAACTTTGTTCAGCCACGGATTTTGCACGAGATTTTCTGCGGGGGTGCGTGGTGTCCCGCAGGGGGTTGGATTGGGAACTGTTTTTTTCTGGAGGAGAGTTCTTAATCTTCTGGTTCTTCAGGGCCTGTCCTTCTTAATGACTTCACAGCCTCGGTAATTGGCCGGATGTGGTCCTTTGCAGTTAATACATGTGGCAGGGGTTGTTTTGTCTTTTTGGGGCATTCTGCAGTCGGGTGGCTCTGGGCACATTTCACACACTTAAAGAAGGCTTCACAGTGATGCTGGCGATGTCCCAAACGATGGCATTGGATAATAGCGGACCCTCGGTGTGGTTCGATCTCCATCGAAACCGAAGGGGCGGGTAACGCCGTATATGTCTTGTATGCCTGTCACTATTTTAAGGGAGAGAAGGAAGAGGGGATATGGAATTTTTGAACCATCAATTTTACTTCGAAATGTCATCTGTACAACATTGAGGATTGGTTATTCGAGTTTTTTAAGCTCATTGAAGATGTCTTTTGTGGCGGTGTCAATGGGAAGTTTGCGTATAACGACCTTGAATGGACGGTCGGCCTTGTGGCGTTCCATGGCGTGCTCATAGTTGTAGTACTGGCAAAGTGCTTTAACTTTATCAAGATGGTTCCACGTTTTCATGTGCATTATAATGCTACCCTAGTTGTGATAAATGGCTGGGGCGGTGGAGAGCAGTGGCCACAGTCTTTGTGAAATTATATTTCTCTTTGATTCCATAGACGTAGAGGGGGGCTTCCCCTGGCGGGGGGACGGAAATGGTGGACGTGAAGGAGTCAGAGATTGCATATCTTGTTCCTGGTCAGGATTGTCCTGAGGAGTGGAGTGGGCATCACAATCCGCTGAGTGGGACTAAGGGTTTCGAGTTCAGGAAAGATGTGACAGAGGAAATAGATGCAGATGCTCGTTTAACGGATAGTTTCGGCTTCTTAAACGGGCCGCTTTCCATACTTTTCCCTCCGGGGGAGGGAGTAAAGGGTAGTTATTGTCATCATTGGTTCTGTGCATAGGAGCATCACTTGCAGAACAATCGGATAGTTACATTTCATTAGAACTGTTTGCAGTGACATTTTCATGTACCACGGAGCTTAGCAGCTGGAGAGAAGCATCCGAGATTTTCAGTTTTGCTGGCTTCTTGGAGATGGAGGACATGGCTGGGGAAGTGGGGAGCCTTCCGCTGTAGCTATCAATACTCTAGCTGGTCACATGATGTGTGTATGTGACTGTTGCTGTGGTAGCGACGGCTGGGAAGATTTCTCGTGTTACTGTCTGGCGGCTGGAGGAAGAGGCGCGGTCAGCCAATCCGGGCTCGTGCCTGGCGTGACGCCCAGGCAGAGTGAGATGGAGAGAGTAGCGCTAGGGATGTCTGGCGGGGCGGTAAAATAGCTTCAGGCGGCAATAAATGACTTTTTAAAAAACAAAACGGGGCCGTGTGCTTGTGTCTTCACCACAAAAACCACTGACACACGCAAGCACTAATGGCGTCCCTTTGTCCTGTTAAATTGGGGTAAGTGTGGTGACACACAATCACTGATTCACTTAATGTTTGTGATGGCAGTACGAGTGAGGGTGGAGAATGTGACGCGCGAGATGAATTTTGATGAGAAAAAATTTATTTCTCATCATTTGACTGCTATTGTCGAGAGCACAAATTACGTCGGTACTCATAGAAATACTTCTTCTTCCTTCTCGGACTGTTATAACAGGACAGGACAGGATTTTCATGACTTTTTTTGTGGGAAGTTTGGACCTTGCATGAGATGTTCTTTGACTTAGTTGAAGGAAAGTATTTGAGTTGTGCGTTGAGCTGCAACTGTCGCAGCTGTAGGTAGTAATGAGTTGTAGAGAGAGAAGACATGAAAGAGAAAAAGGAATAATGTCCCGTCGCTGTCCTTGGTTTGATTTGCAATGTGAACAGGAGTTGTGTTGCAGTGATGACACGAGAAGGCATAACAGAAGTGATCAGGAAGTTCATAGTATGTGAAAGGTGTAAATTAGACTGCTACCTGTCTTTTTTGGCAGAGAAATGACAAAGTGTAGAGGAAGCGTGCAAGAAGTGAAGACAAGAGAACAGGTTTTAATTCGGCTTTAACCCGTCATGAGATATTTGTTTTGGTCATCTTTTATTGCGGTGGGCGTGGCATTCTATAGACATGCCTGATTGGCTGCCTGGTACCAGGGTTGTGGATCTGCTGGTATGGGGAGGTTCTGGTTCGAGTCCAGAAAGCATGTGTAAGGTAAAGGATGGATTCAGCTAGGAGAGGTCTTCATGAATTTGAATGATTCTTGTGTCACGGGAGTGCCCAGAGATCATTCGTGCTGTCTTGTTTTGAACTATCTGGAGAAGTCTGAGTGAGGTGGGGCAGCATCCTGCCAGACGAGCTGCATCGTCTTCTTGTAAAGAGAACTGCTTGAGTTTTATCCGTGTTGAGTTTCATTCTCCAGAGAGTAGTCCATTGTTCGATCTGGTCGAGGTGCCGCTGATCGACTGTGTGTGCGAATCGTAAATTTCGATAGAAGAAGATTGCAGTATCGTCTGCAAAGGTTGCTATTGTTTGTGGAATGGTGGGGATGTCTGCAGTGTATAGGTTAAAAACGAGAGGTCAGAGAACGGAACTTTGAGGAACTCCAGCAGTGATTTCTCTGCTGGTGGAGGAAGAGCCATTGTGAGAAACAAGGAATGTGTGTGAGGAAAGGTAAGATTGTACAAGACGGATGAGGAAATGAGGGAGGTTTTGCTGCTGCAGTTTGTAATCGAGACCAGAGTGCCAAAATTTGTCAAAAGCTTTCGCCGTATCCAAGAAACAGCAATGGTATGTCCTTTGGTGTTGTATTGCTGCGTGATAAGTTCCGTGATTCGAAGCAGCTGGGCAGTTGTATCGTGGCCGCTTCTAAAATCAAACTGATGTGCAGGGAAGAGTTGATGGGCTTCAATGTGTGAAAGTAGACGTTTTTGAATGAGTCGTTCAAAGAATTTACTCAGCGTTGTGAGAAGGGTTTCTGGCCGATGATTAACTAGGAAAAGGTGGTCTTTTCCAGGTTTAGGAATCATTATAATGCGGGCTACTTTCCAGAAGGTGGGTAAGAAGCAGTGGAGGAACATGGAGTTGTATAAGCGGATGAGGAAAAGTAGTTTCCTGGGGACATGTTTGAGAGCAGCTGTAGGTATTTTGTCGGGGCCGGCAGCACTCCTTCCACGAAGACGTTTAATCGTTTTCTGTACTTCCCTCGGTGTCGTGAGGGATGCTGGGTCGCAGGGGTCAGCAAGTGAGGTAGTCCGAAGATGGTGTTGCTCAAACTGGATGTGTTCATCGTAGGGTTCTGCATTTTCTGAGAACTGATCCTCCATCAGGTCGGCAAAGACCTCAGCTTTGTCCTCGGGAGAAAACGAGGCCCTGTGGTCCATGGAGGGGGCGTGTTGAGGTGTTGTTGGTAGGGTTGCTGAATTCTTTGGCTAGCTTCCAGAATTCATGGCTAGGGGTCTGCAAAGGCTGGAGTCGGTTATCCCACTTGGTTGCTTCTAGGCTGCGGATTCTATTCTTCACACGTTTATTTATAGAATTCCATAAGGACTTCCAAGCTGGATCTCTGGACACTTGCCATCTCTTCCGTGCCCATCTTTTGATGACAATGAGGGCGTGAGTGCGGAGCTGTTCTGGAGTGATGGTGTGAGACGAATTGTTGGTGGTGGTGGTAGTGGTTGAAGCTCGAAGTGCATTCTGTATGTTAGTAGTAACTAGATGGACTGCGTGATCAATGTTTTCCTGGCTGTTGAGTGGTATCCTGGGATCAGTGGCACTTGCTAGGAGCTTGGTATGTTCGTCCCAGTTTGTTTCAGAAATGGAAGGAAGAGCGTTTTTTGTCATGGAGTTGAGCGATAACAAATCGGACAGGAATGAGATCAGAGGCTAAGGCATGAATAGTAAATGGGTCATCAGATATGACATTTTTGTACATGGCCATGTCCAGGACGTCTGGTCGGCCTCCGTGTTTGGGAAAGCAGGTAGGGTCAGGTGGGGCTAGTGGGTTAAGGTCAGTGTTGAGATTTCTGTAAAGAATATTTCAAGCTTAATTTGCAGTTCTGGAGTTCCAGTGACGATGTTTACAATTTAGGTTCCCTCCAATGAAGACGCGCGTGCCCAGGCGGCTGAGAAGTGGGAAATCATAATATTGAAGAAGAGTATTAGGAGGCTTGTAGGCAGAGAAAAAGAAGATGGGACCATCATGAGTGAATAATGTGGCTCCAGTGGCTTCCAGAGATTGAAAATGAGGAGGTGTGAGTTGCTGGAGAGGAAGGTACGATTTGAAAATTATTGCAGTGCCACCTTTTAAGCCAATTCTGTCTGTGCGGAAGATTGTGAAATTTCTTATTTTCCAGATGTCAGGCGGATTGAGGTGGCTTTCTTGTAGGAGTAAAATATCTATATTGTTTTCCTGGAGGAAGTATTTTAAATCCGCGCGCTGTTCCCACTCCGTCAGCGTTTCAGGTAACAATACGTAAATGGCGTGTTGATGGTGATCTACTCCGATCAATCGTCAATGAGACTGCATTCCACTTCGACGAAAATCTGAATTTTGTTAAGCATAAACTTGGCAGCTTTCATGCGACGTAATCCTTGTTCAATGCGGTTGAAAAGTGCAGGAAGCTGCAGATCTTTGTACATGGAGACGATGCCTTTGAACAGGCTGCCCCAGGATTGGTCACTGGCATCTTCGGCTGTAGGCTGTGATGGTGGTTGATGGTGTCGACTGATGGGTGGTGGTGCCGACCACGGCGTTAGCAACGGATGTGCTTTTGGGGGGAAGAGTGGGAGCAATTTCGGATTGGAAGGTAGTTGAGGAATCGTTGTGGGAAGAGTGGGGGATGTGGTGTAGTATTCTGAGTTTGGCTGCCTACGTTTGTTGAGTGCGCCTTGAAGGAGCTTGCAGCCACGGAAATTTGCAGGGTGGTCTCCGCCACAATTAACGAACTTTGCTGGTTCATCACGTGTTTTCTTCTGACATTGATGTGCAAAGTGGCCTCCCGCGCACTTTACACATCGGGGCGTTTGAAAACACGTTTCCTGGGAATGACCAAGGCGCTGACACCAATAGCATTAGAGAAGATCTTTAGCTTTGTAAGATTCGACGAGGACATGATAACTGAGCAGGTATTTGAGTTGATATCAGTTACTTTCTCTTCCTTGCGATGGGATACCAGAAACAGAGGATAGGGTACTTTTCCTTTTGTAACTATCGCGACCATGCATTTGAGAGACCTCAAGAACAGGGTAGCCAAGTCGATGAGGTAGATATCTTCAGTTGTGGTGCCTGCAGGCAGTTTCCTCAGTACTACTTTTAGTGGGCGGTCCTGTTTCGGGATTTCTGTGGCGAACTGTAAATTTGTTTGTGTGCAGTAAGTCTTGAGTTTGTTAAAATCTTCTCGTTTGTCCTTGGAATCTCATGTAATCGGTCGTATGACGGACAGTTGGCTGGATTTGACATGTAGCTGACAGTGTTCTTCCGAAACGGTATTTATCCTTGATTCCATAAACAAATAATGGCGGTGGTTTGCTGGTGTTTGGCGTGGCAGTAGCTTCATCACCGGAAGTGGCTAGTTTGGCGAATCTATTGGCAAGTTGGGCGGGATCAGGTTGAGGAAGACGTTTGGAACTGTTTCTTGGGATAGAAAAATCCATATCACTAATGTCAGATTCATTGCCATTCTGATTGTTATGTGACGTGGAGTGCTCGAAGCTAGGTGGTGTTCCAGAACAGCCAGGTCAGGAAAAGTGGATTTGGAGGTAATGTCAGGAGCGGTTTATTTGATATGTTCAGAATGTGAGTTATTCTTGCTTTCAGCGGAATCAGTACCAGGCTTCGGCATGGTGACCTGGTCTGGAAGAGGAGGGGCTGCAGTGGTAGAGCCATTTGGATCAGGCTGATTACTGTGATTTGTAACTACATAAGTTGAGCTGACTATTGTTCTGTCGTTTGTAGGGCCCAGAAGTGCGCTTCAGTCTTGCGGTGAAGAATCTTTGGAAATCTCTGGTGGTTCAGTAATCTCCGGGGAGGACCTATCCTCAGGTTTGTTAGTGGTCACGGCGGAGTCCTTTTGGAAGTTGAATACTGCCTGCACGCTCATGGTATCATTTATTGAAGAAACCGTTCCATCCGAACTTGGCAAACGGGAGCTGGACCGTGATGGACCGCGCTGGTGTGCCGGTCGGGCCAGACCGGAGCGGGCACTCGGAAGCAAGTATTGATCGGTTGACTGCTCTGCTGGATGTTGTGACGTGCCGAGCCAGGCAAGGCGAAGTGATGTGTTCCGTTGTCTGGGCGGCAGTCAATCAGCGCACTCTGTGTGGAGGAAGACAGAGAAGGGGTGGTTTGCTGTTTGTCGGTGGTGGTGGGGATGCGAAAGAGATGCTGGGGATGGCTACGGAGTGAGGAGAGGAGAGAAAATAGCCTGAGGCACGGATAAAAGATTCTTAGCAAAAGTGAAGCGTCCTGTGTGTGTGTTATGAAGGCAACAAAGAAAAGTAGAGCACTTTCCATAAAGTTAAGCACTGCACTTCACGAACCCACACACGGAAGGGGATAAATCACTAAATAATTGGAATGTTATCACGTCCCAGGTTAATGAGCAGTGTCGTTTGTTTTGCACAATAACGTCACAATGTACACTAGGGGAACACTAGTTCGTATGAGTTTCCACACACAGTATGTAACACAGTGATACACGAGCACAGGTAGGACTGAATGTTTGTCACTTAGCTTGGGCAAGGTAACTGTTCAAGTTGCTTTATTTCGCATGTAATTAGAACGTCTCGGCCACTTGAAGTAAGCTGAGATAACGTCTGCTAGTAACAGTACGTATCTCAACTGACGACGACGCGGATTGTTAGAGTAATTGGCTTTTGGTTGTCTGAAGTATCGGGCTTGTGCAGTCCATGCCTTCAATCTGAATTGATAATCCTCTTGTGTTAATTAAGTGTATAGAAAGTGTCAGAGCCACTGTCGCTGCCCTGATGGAGTTCAGGTGTTGCTGTATGCTTTCAGGAAGGTCGTGGCATTTTGAGTGCGGCGAGGCGGAGTGCTGGTGCCGAGGTCTTGAAGTAATTTGTGAGGTGAGTACCTTGATCGATGCCAGAAGGATCGGCACTGTGCAGTCGACATCATGAAGAAGAGGAATGGAGAGGTCTTCGTGGAGCTGGGCTCTCCGGGTATCTGCGGTGTCCTATTATGATTCGTATAGCACGTTTTTGTATTCTTTGAAATAAGAGTAGGTGATGGGGTGGCGTGTTGCCATGCGGGAACAGCGTAGGTTAGGATGGGACGGATCATCATGAGGAAGATGTGGGTTCGAGCATCTAAGCTGAGTCCGTTACTGCGAAGCAATGGAAATAATTGTAGTAAGCGATGAAGAGCTCTCTTCGCAGTGTTCTGGAGATTAAGTTTGAAAGTGAGGCGTCGGTCCAGTTCGAGTCCCAGGTAACGGGCTGAAGGAGAAAATGGAAGTTAGGTGTCAAACAATTCCAGTGGTGGAGGTGGTTGGGAGTGTTTTGGTGAAGTGAACAACTTGCGTTTTTTTAAATTCAGGTTTATGCGCCAGTTGATGGTCCATTCTTCCAGCTGCTCGAGGTGTTGTTGGGCACATCTAGTTGCGACTCGAAGGTTTCCGTGTGAAGCGAAGATTGCCGTATCGTCAGCAAAGGTAGCAAGAACTGTGTGGGGGAGTGGAATGTCTGCTGAGAAAAGATTGAACAGTAATGGTGCCAAGACGGAGCCCTGTGGTACACCAGCTTGGATGGCATACAGTTGGGAATGACTGCCATTGAATGTGACAGAAAGAACGGTTTTGTAGGTAAGATTTGATAAGTCGTATGTATTGATGATGGAATTTCATGTTAATTTGTTTGATGAGGAGGCTTTGGTGCCAGACTCGATCAAAGGCCTTAGCCGCATCGAGGAATATGCCAATGGTGTGTCCCTTTTTATTGAATTGAAGTGTTATTTCCTCGATGACCCTTGTTAGCTGTGACAGTGTCCAGTCCTGGGCGGAAGCCAAACTAATGAGATGGAAATAATTCTGCGGCGTTGATATGCTGATACAGTCTTTTATGTACAAGTCTTTCGAACACTTTGCTGATCACAGAGAGGACTGATTGGTCTGTAATTTGAGGCGAACAGTAAATCTTTCCCTGGCTTCGGCAGCATCAAAACTTTGGCATTTTTCCACTGGTTGGGGAAGTAACTTAATTGCAGCATGGCATTGAAGTCTTGTAATGAACACTAGCAATTTCCTTGGGGCCTGTTTGAGTGCCCCAGGGATGATTCCATCGGGTCCGGCAGCGCTTTGGGTTCACAGGCGTTGAATTGTGTGACGTACCTCTCGGTGTTGTGAGCGTTGCAGGAAGGAAGCGGTAAGTGATAGGTGTTCTGAGTTGGTGGTGGATCATTCGGATGTGTAGTTCGTTATATGGTTCCGGATTAACAGTGAATTATTCTTCGAGATGGCTTGCAAACACTTCTGCTTTATCAACTGGGGTGTAGACCAGTCCCTGGGCCATGGATTGGTCGAGCTGGTTTGGATGTGTCTTTTTTGGCCAGTGATTAAGCAAAAGACCAGAATTCTCTATTTTGTTCGTCTAACTGGAGCAGTTTGTCATTCAAATTCTGTGCGTCGGAAACGTAGTTTTATTTTTATTGAGCTCCACAGTTTTGTAGAGTTGATGACGTGTGGTTTGCCATTTATTCCGTGCCCACCTTTTGAGCCCTAGAAGAGCTTGGGTGCGCATGTCTTGGGCGGCGGCAGCGATTTTTGTGGTGGAGCAGCGAAGTGCTGATTTTGTTAACTGTGATGAGTTGTACTGCGTATTCTGTCTTCTGGTGTGCTCAGAGGTAGCGTGGTCACCGTGGAGGTGGTTATGATTTGCCTGTAGCTGTCCCAATCTGTGATGAACAATGGCGGAAGAGAACGGATGAATTTGCTGTTGATGATTGATGTCAAACTGAACAGGTAAGTGATCGGAGTCCACGGCGTTGATTGCGTGAGGTCCGTTAGCGATGTTGATACCTTTGAAAAAGGTCATATCCAGGACACCAGGGCGTCCGCCATTTTTTGGAAATTGGGTGGGCTCAGTGGAAGCGGTGGGAGTTATGTCAAAGATATGGAGATTTTGGTAGATGCTTTCTCTTGTATTGTTGGATATTCTGGACTGGCAGTGGGGGGGTTTGGCATTGATGTCCCCTCCCCCCGATGATGACCCTGGGGCCCAGGACACCGAGTCGGCGGAGATCGTTTTTTTCTATTGGAACTGGGGGTGATTTGTATGCTGGGACGAGATGAATAGGTGATCCTGGTGTCAGTAGTGAGATTGCTGTTGCTTCTATTGATTGGAGAGGTAGGTTTGTGTAGGGGAACAGCGATTTAATGATGATGGCCGTGCCACCTTTGGGTCCATCCTTGTCTGCGGATGATGTCATAATTTTGGATTTTCAATTTATGATGTTTTAAATGGCTCTCGTTGAGAAGTAATATGTCTATTTTCTGTTCGTGCAGAAAATGTTTGAGTTGTAGTCGCTGCTCCCAGACACCGTCGGCGTTCCAGAATGCGAGACGAAGATGTCGAGTGATTTTCACATTACTCTGTGCCATCATCAAGGATGTCAAATAAGACTTCTGCGATTATTGTGATTTTTTCGTCTTTATCCTTGGCAGTTTGAAATTTGGCAATGCCGCGTTTGATTTTGGTTAGAGTGGGGCTCTTTTTTAGGCCGATGAACATTTTGAATAGCGTTTGGAATGTGGAGCCCAGTCTGGAGCCTTCTTTTTCTTTTTCGTCAAGGAGTTGTGGTTTTGTGGAAGGTGGGGGCAGGGATGTGTTATGATTTTTTGGGGGGGTATAGTAGCAGTAGCTACGGCATCTGCGGTCTGGAATTACTTGGATTTGGTCTTACTTTTTGCGCAAAGGAGACTTTATAGTTGTCAGAGGTTTCTAGTATTGTTTTCTGCTTTGATCAGGGAAGTAGGAATGGGTATTGTGTTGGGAGTGGAATTTTGAGCTCTTCTTTGCAGGACTGATTTTATCACTTGACAGCTCCTGTAATTTGCGGGATGATCGCCCTGACAGTTAACGCATTTTACAAGGGTGTCGCGAGTCTTTTTGGGGCAGTCTCGGGCCAGGTCCCCGGGGGCACATTTTACGCAACGCGGGTCCAGAAAGCACGTTCGCTGGATGTGACCTAGGCGTTCACATTTGTAACACTAATATTTCCGGTGGTCGGTACGGCGACTCGGTAACTCAGAAGATAGGTGAGATAAATTGCTTTGTTTTCAGGCTGGCGTCTGAAGGAAGCTAGAAACAGAGGGAATTACCTCTTTTGTAGTTTTCTTGTCCTTGCCATATATTTGTGACTTGTGGTGCAGGAAAGCCCAGGCCCAGCAGATCTTGGAGAATATCCTCTGGAGGAGTGTCTTCCGGGAGCCTGCGGATAACCACTTTGAAGAGTCTCAACTTCGGTGATTTCAGTGGAAAATTGCCGGTCTGTTTACAGTATGTGGTGATTTTATTGTAGTCTTCTTGATTCTGCAGTTGCAGTTTCACGTATTCAGATGTATGCTGATATAATGGTGGGGTCTTGCATAGCGCCGATAGCGATTTGGTAAATTGAAATTTGTTCTGGATATTGTAAATAAAGATGGGAGGCTTGCCAGTTTTTGTTGGGGGCGCTTTTCTTGGCCATTTGTGGAGAGCAGAGAATTTGTTGGTGAGTATAGTAGCTTCATCAGTTCTTTAGGAGGGCGTTTTGCTATTCTGCGTGGGGTGACAAAATCCGTAGGGTCCATGGCGCCGTCACTGTCCGCGTCGCTGAAGTCTTGATCTTGGCTGGGTCCCGGCAGCGGGACTTGAAGTGGGTCGACGACGAACTGCAGAGGTGCTGGGAAGGTCAGGGTATTCTTGGAGATTTGATGTTTGGTGGCTGTTTGGGTTGTTGCTGCTGCTCTTCGTTGGAGGGTGAAGTCTGGCTGTCATCTTGTCCCCCCAAGTGATGTGGAGACATTTTATGAAACTTGGATTTGTGAATTGTCCTCGGCGAGTGCTTGCGCGGGGACGACTGGCGGTTTTTAGGCTGCAAGAGAGTGGTGCAGATAATCATGATTTGCTACCTTTTTGCATAAGATCTGGGGAC
Organism: Lepisma saccharinum; assembly: GCA_022664845.1. Lineage (NCBI taxonomy): Eukaryota > Metazoa > Arthropoda > Insecta > Zygentoma > Lepismatidae > Lepisma > Lepisma saccharinum. Next base: position 78,803 of record JAGDQP010000467.1, on the reverse strand, counting down.
CATCCCGACATCAAAGCCAGTCTATTTTGAGCAGGACGGCTGTGCTGCTTCTCATTTTTGCGTTTGCGTGCAGACATCGTTGGTCGAGAAGGCTTGGACATTTTCTAGCGAGGTACTTGCTCATCTGAGTGTGAATGTGGATTAATTTTCAAGTATTCGGCCATGATTTTTGAAGATTTTTACTTGAGATTGCAGTTTGGGAGTGTTGCCGTGTTTAATCGGGCAAACGGGAGCTGGTCCGCACTCTTGTGCCGCCCGGACCGGGAACTGGGAAGGAAGTATTGATCGGTCACTCTCTGCTGCGCGTTGTTCGACCGTGACGTGCCGGTCAAGCCGAAGCGATGTTGGATTTCGGCTGGAGAGGCAGTCGCTGCGGCCCGGCTGCCAATCAGAGCGCGCGAGATGGATGCTGGCAGAGTGTGTTGAGCTGCGAGGTAGAAGGGGTGTGATGCTGTAGCAGGGATGTTCGGGGTGAGGAGCGCGGAGAGAAAATAGCCTGAGGCGGGTATAAAGGTGCTTTTAACAAAAGTGAATGAGAGTAGTGAGGCAGTGTGCTCTTGAAAACAAAGGAAATAAGAACACTTAAATCACTGCACTGCACTGCGCTATCACAATCACTGCTGTTTTTGTTTTGCAGTAAGTTAACAAGGTATTGAACAGTTTAGCGTCTCAGGTGGGCACAAAGTAATCAGTTTAACATAAAACGTCACTCTTTTACACAAGTATTAACTTCGTCGTCACAGTTTAAGTTTACGCGTATTCACAGAGAAACACGGACGCAAGCCTCGCGGACAGTTTGTCAAGTCCTTGTGGGCGGTTATTCTGGAGAAGTAGATTTATTTATTTCGCCTAAATAATATTCAAAAATTACGCCGTGGCCGTTTTAAGGATCACGAAGAGCGTTGAGATCACGTCTGGTACTGAACACTGATCTGCGTCAACTCCCGTGTCCGTTATCAATCCATCCATCCAATAAATGGCTCTATGTGGGGGAGAAGTTTCGAGCCGAAGCTCCTGCCTTCACTCTTGAATTTGGCTTGGACGATGTTTGAGACTACTTGATGAACAGGAGAAAATGCCCTGTAGGCATGTTTGTTTCTCAAGGGATGGTTATCTCAATGTTAATTGGATGTAGGAGAATACTGAAGTAAATCGTTGTAGAGTTGACGTAGAATCGTGACAATGAAACAAAGCGGAAACAACTTTGCAAAAATGAAAAAAATGTCTCAGAGTGGGATATGAGAGAGGGGGAAATAGATGACAGCTGGGGGGAACGTTGAGCTTAGTAACGACTAGTTATTGTGGAAGTGATCAAGAAGTGTGCAGAAAGTGCACGAAGAAAGTGTATGACATGTGTTGTAGTGCCCTACTACTTGTCAGACGTGTGTGTGTCGAACAAAGTGAGTGGGAAGGGTGTTTTAGTTCATTGCAGACGGGGGCGTTTGTAGTTTTGACGTCTTATTTGAGTGGCTCCGATGCTCGTAATGTGTTGGTGGGGACTGGTGTGCACTCTGTGACAGAAAGACGCGTTGAGAGTGCGGAAGAAGTCTTCAATTGTTGGAAGTTCTGCATCTTCGTGGAGCTGTATTGTCCTGGCACCTCTGTCATGGCCAGTGAGTGCCCTGAGGGCCGCGTTCTGGATCACTTGCAGGTGATGTAGGTGGAACGTCGCCGCATGGAGGCAGACTGGAGCGGCGTATGCCATAACTGATTGGACCATGTGGGTGTAAATGTGGCTTGTTTGAAACTGCAGGGCGGGAGAGCGGAGGAGTGGGTATAAGATGGCTGTTCTTTGTGTTTTCTTTTTGGCCAGTGCTTTGAGATGTGTATGGAAGGTCATGCGGTGATCTAAGGTGACGTCGGGATAGAAAGTGAGCGGAGTGTGCATGAAGTACAGCGGAAGTTGTATGTGAAATTGTCTGCGGCCAAAAATTGCACATTTTGTCTTTTCTGCATGTTTGCTGATCCGCCAGGAAGTGGTCCAATCTGCGAGATGATCCAGTTGTCTGTAGGTGTGCCAGGGCGAAGCGAATATTTACATTGCGGGTAAAGAAGACAGTGTCGTCAGCATATGTGGTGTTATCGGAGGGTCGGCGGTGTAAAGAGCGTATAGGATGGCTGAGAGTGGAGCCCTGTGGTACTCCGGCGAGGATATTTTTGGGTTGAGAGAGAGCGGACTCGCAGCGGAGTTGGAAGTTTGTTTTGAAGGAAAGAGGAGAGAAGTAGGATATAGTTGGGATTGAAGTTCATTTCTATTAACTTGTAGATGAGACATGAATGCCATACCTTGTCAAATGCGCTTTGAACATCTATGAAGACACCGACCGTGTATTGTCCTTCGTTCATGCCCACGCAGATTTCGTTCACGACACGAACCAGTTGTGTTTCCGTATCGTGGCCAGATCGGAAGCCGAATTGGTGGTCAGGTAATAAGTGAACATGGGAAAGGAGGCGGTGGAGCAGAATTTTCTCAAACAGCTTGCTGAGGTGGGAGAGGAGACTGACCGGGCGATCATCTCTGTAAATCGTGTAGTTGGGGAGGGAGAAACGATGGAAGGGGAGGAAATGCGTTTCAGAGTAATGCAATGTCGATTTTTTGCTTCTGAAGAAAATAGCGGAGTTGAGGGATATGATCGCGGAGGCCATCGGCGTTATAATGCAAAAGACGTACTTCTTTGGTTAATTGACGTGTTATTATTGCGTGCCACTGTCAAGGAATGAGGCTAAAAGACGGACGAAGGCAGCAGTTGTAGCGAGTTCGTCTTCTGCGTGTAATATTTGTTGGACACCGGACTGTAGCTTGGCCATGGTATCTGAGAAGCTAATGCATTGACAAAGCGTGAGCACTTTGCATACGGAGCATAACTGATTAAGTTCATAAATCGTGGAGGAAGCTTCTGCAAGGAGTTGGGGAGGATTTCGTTGCTGCTGTTATTGCTTGTGCTGAGAGTGATTGGGCTGTTATTGTTGCTGCTGTTCCTGGCGTTGGTTGTGGGACAAGTTGTTGGGGCTGAATGCCTTATTCCCTGGCTGCTGGGATGGATTGATGTCATCTTGTCGTGAACGAGGCGTAGAGTGCTGTTTAGGCAGTGGAGTTGGTGGGGGGGGGTCCTTGCGGCGGTGTGGAGCCAATTTGTCTGGGGTCGTTGCTGCTGCTGATTTGCTTTGAAATTGCAGATTGCGTTTGGCCTGAGCCTTGATTGTTTCGCAACCGCGGTAGTTGGCGGAGTGTAGTCCAATACAACTAACGCAGAGAGCGGGCGTAGAGCGGCCTTTTTGGGGCCCTCAGGTGGGGTGGGCTTGCGCATAATTAACACATTTGAAAAGGCCTTCACAAAGGTGTTGGCTGTGTCCCAAGCGTTGACACTTGTGGCACTGGATTACCGCAATACCGCGGTGTGGCTCAAGAGTTTTGAATCCCAGCAGTCTGGTTTCCGTGTATATGCCTTGGATACCTGGGATCTTCTGTAAAGAAACCAGGAATAGTGGGTATGGTATTTTGGCGCCATCAATTTTACTTCGACCGGTCATTTGTACGACGTTTTGGACTGGATACTCTCTCTCGAGTAGCTCGTTTGATGTCTTCTGTGAGAGTATCGATCGGTAGTTTACGGAAAACGACTTCGCAGGGGCGGTCAGCCCTTGGGCGTTCCATTGCATGTTGATAGTGCTGTTGTGTGCAGAAAGCGCGAATTATATCTACATCTTTCCAGGAGCACAGGTGCAGTATAATGCTGTCCTGATTAAGATATAGTGTGGGTTCTGCAGAGGACTGGTTTGATGGTACGAATGAAGTTGTATTTCGCTTTGACTCCATAAATGTAGAGGGGGGGCTTTCCAGAGCGTAGAGGGGGCTGGGGGCGCGAACTTTCTGGAGACGGCAT